>JACEIK010003398.1:97265-114633 GCA_018107945.1 Datura stramonium | reverse complement strand
AGTCCAGTCCCTGTGGGATCGATACTTGGCTTACTTGAGCCATTTACTACTTGTTCGACCACGTGCACTTGCGTGTAGTCATCCAGATCACCGAACAGTTCTTTTCGTATGTGTATTGATTATCGGCAATTGAACAAGGCCACCATCAAGAACAGGTATCCATTCCCTAGGATTTATGATTTGTTTGACCAGTTTCAGGGTGCTAAGTGCTTTTCAAAGATAGACCTCAGATCCGGATACCATCAGCTCATGGTTGGGGAGAGCGATATTCCAAACACTTCTTTTAGGATTCGATATGCTCATTACGAGTTTGTAATTATGTATTTTGTACTAATGAATGCTCTTACAACTTTTATGGATTTGATGAACAAGGTGTTCAAGCCATGCTTGGATATTTTCGCGAGGAGGAGCATACCGCTCATTTGAGGGTGGTGCTACAGACCCTCAAGGATCGCTACTTGTATGCTAAATTCAGTAAATGAGAGTTTTGGTTGAACTCAGTGGCATTTTTGGGTCACGTGGTGTGAAGTGAGGGTATATAGGTAGACTAGCAAAAGATAGATGTGGTAAGGAATTGTCCTAGACCGGTGAATCCTTCAGATATCAGGAGTTTCTTAGGTTTACTTGGGTTTTATTGAAGATTTGTTGAGGGGTTTTCATCTATTGCAGCCCCATTTACTAAGTTGACCCAGAAGAAGGTGAAGTTCCAATGGTTAGAGGCTTGTGAGAAGAGCTTCCAAGAATTGAAGGCTTGACTCACCTCAGCACTTGTGTTGACCCTACCCGAGAGTACCGTTAGGTTTGTGGTATGTTGTGATGCTTCGATGATCGTCCTTGATTGTGTATTGATACAGGATCATAAGGTTATCGCATATGCTTCCAGGAAGCTAAAGGTCCATGAAAAGAATTTCATGACTCATGATCTCGAATTTGCAGTGGTAGTATTCGCCTTGAAGATTTGGAGACACTATTTGTACGGGGTCCATGTAGATGTGTTTACGGACCACAAGAGCCTACAACATGTGTTTAATCAGAAGGATCTAAATCTACATTAAAGGAGGTGGTTGGAGCTACTCATGGATTATGATATGAGTGTCCTTTACCATCCGGGCAATGCTAATGTGGTAGTAAACGCTCTTAGCAAGTTTTCTATGGAGAGTGTGTGTCACGCCCCGAGTTTACACCCTAGATGAAACACGGTACTTGAAATCAAAGGTGACCCCAAGTCAATCCCTGGTCTATCATACACTGGCATTCTGAGTAATATAAAAAATACATACAGTGGAAGTCTAAAGAAGAAATGTAATTTCATGAAAGAAACAAAGTTGATTCATAGTGTTTGAAAATATTAAAACAACACTACAAGTATGAAATACCAATCTAAGTCTGAAAGCCACTATGACTGATGAGTTGTTGGAAAAAGCCCCCAGCTAACTCCAAATCTAAATAGAAGGAAATGAAAATATAACTGAAATGAATAAATCTCCATCCTCGAAGGATGAGGACTCACCAACTGGTAAAGCTGAGGTCTTTAATCTGTGGTCAGCTAACGAAGCTGAGACTGAGATCCTGCAACTGTATCATACAACGATACAACATAAAATTATGTATCAGTACTTTGAATGTACTGAGTAAGTCAGGAAACCATACACAATAGAATAAATAAAAAGAGAAATGTTGAACTTAAAGACATGCAATGACCAACTAACGCTACTGATCATAATAGCTGAAATACTGAGGTGGTCTAGAAGGCCCTGTCTGATGGTCAAAGCATGTTCTAAGTCTGGAATACTGATCTGAACTTAACTGAACTTAGATTGGACTGAACTAACAAGGGGGAGAGTCTATAACCGACATGTAAACATGTGAGCTAGATGTGGAGTCCGATGTATACACCCCACCGGTAGGACCCAATATAGCTTGCTAGGGTTTAAAGGCATGAACTGGGTGATCACAAAAGTCTGGGGCCAATCAGGCCAATAACTACTGAAACCTACACTGGCAACGTAGCTTTGGGTAACTGGGTGTGCTGGAACTCTGGCCCACTTGGTGCTAAGTCTTACTCCAACTCGATAATCCTAGACTGAATACTAAGCCGATAGCTCGGTACTGGGGCCCAAGACTAGTCAGGGATACATATTTGAGAGTACCCTGAGAGTCTTCTCAGACCAGATTCTGAAATTGGGTTCTACACTTGTAATAGTTACTTATCTAGAAGCGTCGTAACCGTCTAAGAACAAATTGAAATCTGAACTAGGGTCCTAAGTCTAGTCAAAGCTATATACCTAAAGTTTCATGACCTTCTACTGGACCAATAAACTGAATTCTGGATCTGATTCTGATAAATGGGAGGTAATACTGACACCTCAGAAAACTTTTGTAGTCAAACTGATCAACTGACATTTCTGATAGACACTGAGTATTTTTTTCACACTTTTAATTAAAGCTAGGCAACCATGTATCTGACTGAGAATTTAACATATAAAATAATCTGGGAATTCACCATACTTATATAATCAAGGAAATTTTAAGATTTAAACACTTTAGCAAGATTCTAGTCTTTTCTACTCTTAAGGACTAGGGCTAAATTCAATGTATAGGGATAAGCATCAATACTGTCACTAACTAGTGGAAAAATATCCATAATTTATAGAACATAATAATTCCACATGGATTAAACGAAGCATTACCAAGAATTTCTTAACATTCGAAAGTCTGCAGGGCTAGATTCACTTTTACGGGAATAACATCAATTTAAACATGAACTGATGGAAATCATATCTGAAATAATCATGGATATCATTCTATGTGAATTCAATGAAAACTGACATATATTCACTTCATATTCGAAAGCTCAGGGCTAAGATTTTATAGAGAAATTACAGAAGGGTTTTGGGGGACACAAGGGAAGAACTATCCCCCTTGTTAAATTCCCACATACCTGATAAAGAAATCCCACAAAAATCCTTGAGAATCTGCAGAGAAGTAAAATGCCCTAGATCTTGCTCTGAGAGTCCCTTAGAGAATTCTACGATTTGTTTTCTGAAGGTCTGAGTAGGGAATGAGGAAAGAAACCCTTTAACCCTAGTAATAAGTTTGAAATTATGACTAAAATGACGTAGTTTAAAGTTTAGGAGAGTAGAAAATTATTGAAAGACCCTTGAAAACTCGTAGGGAAAAACTGAGTGTCGTCCTCACGGGTAACCTAACGGGTCGTGGTCAGTGACCACGACTCATGGTCACACTCGTGGACTACACTGCCTGGAGTACACTGAAGGTCACCATGAGGGACCTAATGAGTCGTGGTTTGTGATCACCACTCGTTGTCAACTCTCGTGGACCACACTGTCTAAAAAGCGATGGAGTCCCCACGGGTGACACCACAACTCGTGGTGTCCCAAACGAGTCATGGTGAGGCCCCGTTGGTTACATTGCCTAATATTTCACGATTACAAACTATTCTTGACCACGGTTCATAATACGACTCGTGGTCAGTGGCCACGATTCTTGATCACACCCGTGGTCAACCAAACATCAAATTTTCAAACTAAACACCTAGGCCTCACCACAAGTCACTTAACGACTTGTGGTCACTCCCCATGGGTCACAGAACGACTCGTTTTGTGACCTGGTGTAGATTTTCAACTTTTCTATAATTTAAGTCTCGGGTCTAGCCTTTGAGTTTCCGGGGCATTACAATATCTCCCCCTGTGGAACATTCGTCCTCGAATGCTCGAAAACAAACAGGAAAGCATAGAATAGCAACTTTCATACATGAATACTAATCGTGGAAGTTGAAAACTAGCGGAATGACTATCTTTGAACTTAATCACAAGTCTGAACTGAATTCACTAATCATGCACATGTTTATTTACATGGAAGAAATTGGAAAACATGTACTGAATGGAGTTCTAAGGAAAAAATTGGTACCTCAAATTGAAACTAATCCGGAAGAGAACAAATGTGTGTATCTGGACATCATATCTGCTTCGGCCTCCCACATAGCTCCCTCAACCTGCTGATTTCTCCATAGTACCTTGACTGAACCTACCTCCTTGTTCCCAAGCTTACAAACTTGACGGTCAAGGATCTGGACTGGGACCTCCTCATATGAGAGACTATCCTTTACTTCTACGTTGTCCAAGGGCACAATTGAAGTTAGAGCACCAATGCATTTCTTCAATAGTGACACATGGAATACTGGGTGCAATGAAGCCAACTCTGTAGGTAATTCCAGCTCATAGGCTACTTTGCCAATTCGTCTCAAAATTATGTAGGGTCCCAGATATCTCGGACTGAGCTTTCCCTTCTTGCCAAACCTCATTACCCCTTTTATGGGTGAAATTTTCAGATAGACCCAATCATCCACAGAAAACTCCAATTCTCTTCTCCTCACATCAGCATAGGATTTCTGATGGCTTTGAGCTATTTTCAATCTTTCTCTGATGAGTTGTACCTTCTGCATAGCTTCATGAATTGAGTCTTGCCGATTATAGTAGCTTCACCAACCTCAAACCATCTAATAGGAAACCTGCACCTTCTAACATACAATGCCTCAAATGGGGCCATCTGGATGCTCGAGTGATAACTATTAATGTACACAAACTCGATAAGAAGCAAGTGGTCATCCTAGTTACCTTTGAAATCAATCATGCACGCCCTCAACATATCTTCTAGGGTCTGAATAGTCCGCTCAGCTTGCCCATATTTCTGCAGGTGAAAAGCCATGCTGATCATGACCTAGGTGCCAAGTCCCTTCTGAAAAGACTTCCAAAAATGTGAGATGAATTGGGTACCTCTGTTTGGGATAATGGATAATTGCACCCGATGAAGCCGGACCAACTCCAACATGTAAATTTTAGCATAGTCCTCAACTGAATCTGTAGTTTTAACTGGGAGGAAATATGCTGACTTAGTCATCCGGTCTACTAATACCTAGATGGAATCATGTTGCCGACGAGTTCAAGGTAGAACTGTAATAAAGTCCATATTTGCTTCTTCCCAATTCCACGTGGGCATACTAATATCTTTGGTCATACCTCCCAGTCTTTGATGCTCTACCTTGACTTGCTGGCAGTTTGGGCACTTAGCTACGAATTTGGCAATGTCTCTCTTCATGTCGTTCCACCATTAAATATCCCGAAAATCATGGTACATCTTAGTAGCACCAGGGTGGATTGAGTATCTTGAGCTGTGTGCTTCAGCCAATATCTGCTGTCTCAAGTTATCGACGTTCGGTACGCACAATCTACCTTGATAACGGAGCACACCATCTTCCCTCAACCTCCTTCTTGAGAACTGCTTCCTTGAGTTTAAGTAGAATCGGATCTTCATCCTGTTTGGACTTAACTTCAACAACCAAAGAGGAATCTGACCCGCTTGGCATCACTACTCCACCCTCAGCTGAGTCAACCGACTGCACCCTTAACCGAGCTAGTCTATGAATATCCTTCACCAAATCCTTTTTTCCTTCATCAACATGAGCCATGCTACCCATAGAAACTATGCTTAGGGCATCAGTCACCACATTGGCTTTGCCCGAGTGATATAGCACGCTCATTTCATAATCCTTCAGGAGCTCTAACCACCTTCTCTGACGAAGATTCAATTCCTTCTGACTAAATACATACTAAAGGCTCTTGTGATTGGTGAAAACACCAACGTGAGCCCCGAATAGGTAATGTCTTCATATTTTCAACGCAAACACTACTTCTTGCAACTCCAAGTCAAAAGTTGGATACTTCTTCTTATGAACCTTGAGTTGTCTGGAGGCGTAGGCTATCATTTTGCCTCACTGCATCACAACGCAACCGAGTCCAACTCTGAAAGCATCACAATATACTACAAACTCATCTGATCCTTCCGGTAGTGTCAACACTAGAGTGGTAGTGAATAGAGTTTTTAATTCCTATAAACTATTCTCATATGCATCTGACCACTGAAATTTCACCTTCTTGAGTCAACCTGGTCAGTGGAGATGTTATAGAATAAAAGCCCTCCACAAAGCGTTGGTAACAACCTGCCAAACAGAAGAAACTACTTATTTCTATTGGGGAGGTGGGTCTGGTCCAGTCTTTCGCTGCTGCTATCTTTTGAGGATCAACCTGAATACCGTCACCCGAGACCACATGACCTAGGAAAGTCATAGACTTTAACCAGAATTCGCACTTACTTAAATTGGAGAATAGTTGGCGATCTCTGAGTGTCTGAAGCACTATCCTCAGGTGATTAGCATGCTCTTCCTCATTTCTAGAGTATACTAGAATGTCATCGATAAATACAATGACGAACATAGCGTGATACTACTTGAAGACTCTGTTCATCAGGTCCACAAAGGCTGCATGGGCATTTGTTAGTCCGAAGGACATAACCACAAGCTCCAACTGACCATACCAAGTCCTAAAAGTTGTTTTCGGTATGTCACACTCTCTGACTCTTAGCCGATGATACCACTTCCTGAGATCTATTTTGGAGAAACAGCTGGCTCCCTGAAGTTGGTCGAACAGGTTATAAATTCTTGGTAGGGGATACCTTTTCTTGACAGTTACCTTGTTGAAATGATGGTAATCGATGCACATTCTGAGGTTAATGTCTTTCTTTCACACGAGCACCCTAGGGAGAGATGTTGGGTATGATAAAACCCTTACCAAAAAGATCTTTTAGCTGCTCCTTTAACTCTTTAAGATCAGCCGGAGCCATTCTATAAGAATGTATGGAGATGGGCTGAGTATTTGGCATAAGGTCTATGTCGAAGTTAATTTCCCGTTCAAGAGGAACTCCAGGAAGATCTTCGGGGAACACATCTGGAAACTTGTTGACAACAGGGACTAACTGGATAGTTGGGGTCTTAGAGTCGAAATCCTCGACCTAAACCAGATGATAAATACATCCCTTAGAAATAATCTTCCTGGCCTTGAGGTAGGAAATAAACCTACCCCTTGGCACTGAACTACTACCCAACCATTATAAAGTTGGCTCATTAGGGAACTGAAACCTGATGACCCTAGTTCTGTAATCGAGTGAGGCATAACGATAGTGTAACCAATCCATACCAAGAATGAGGTAGAACTAGACCATGTCTAACTCTACATGGTCAGCTGGAATGACTTTATTGAAGATTGAGATTGGGCAGTTTCTATACACCCGGCTGGCTCTAACTGACTCGCCAACTGGGGTGGAGACTAAGAAGGGTTCTGAGAGGACTTCTGGACTGATATCAAACTAAACCACTACATAGGGAGTTACAAATGATAATGTGGCCCCCAAATCAAGCATGGCATGTACATCTAGATGGAAAGGAAATAACATACCCGTGACCACATCAGGTGAGTTCTCCTGATCCTAATGAGATGATAATGAATAAAAATGGTTTTGGCGTTAGTATCCCTTTGTACCTGATGTGTTAGCATGTTGAGTCGGTCGTCCTGCTGGAGCTACTGAGGTAGTGGATACTGATCTCCCTCATCCTGCTGACGGGCATTTCTTAAGCCGATGCCAAGCTGCCACAACCAAAACAGACCTCTCGACCCTGAAGAGACTCTTTTGTGTAATTCTTGTTGCACTTTGGGAAAGATGGATACCTGTTACCGGCACTGTAACTCTGAGACTGAGAGCCAGATGCTCCACTCCTTTGATCCTGGTGGGATCGAAAGATAGAGGCGATGGCTGAGCTGGGCGTAGGAACCCTCTATTGTTGCTGCTGTTGTGGACGGTTGGTACTTCCAGACCTTTGATGGCCATGATCTGATTGGCCAGTACTTTCCCGCTTGTTCTTTCTCTCCATGTCCCTCAATTGTTTGGCCTCAATTTGTTGGGCATAGACAATCAGACTGGAGAGGTTATATATTTGATCAGCATCTCTGTTCTGCTATCTTTGAGGACCAGGTTTTACTCCCCATTTACAAATTTTAGCATGCGATCCCTTGGCTCGGCCATCATCTCTGGAGAATATTTGGACAACCTGGTGAATTCCAAAGCATGCTCTTCTACAGTCCTGTTTCACTATCTCAGTTTCATGAACTTTGCTACCTTGGCTTCCTTGAGGTCTTGAGTAAAAAATCTGTCTAGGAAGGTTGTAGTGAATTTCTCCCATTCCACCGGTCCTGTTTCTGCTGGCCTCCCCTCCTTCCACTACTCGTATCAAATCTGGGCTACCCCTTTTAGCTGGTAGGCTGCCAAGTCGGCACTCTCTGAGGGACTGACACTAATGATTTAGGTGATCTTCTTAATATCGTCCATAAATCCTTATGGGTCCTCTACCACCTTAGATCCATGAAAGTACGGAGGGTTCATCCTGGTGAAATCCCACACTCGGGTAGCTGCTACGGAACTGTTACTTTTGATTGGAACCACCTGTTGGTTCACCTGGTTGGTCACAGTTTGGGCGAGCAACTGAATGGGCGCCCTAAATCTACGTTAGATACCGAGTCATCCTAAGGGGCTGGTGGTGCTGGTCGTTAAGCATTACTGGCCCTCCTTACATTATCACTTTGGGAGGCATGGTTCATTGAAATGAAGCAGAGAACGAGTTAGGAGAATGATTCTAGAACTAAATTTCAATGCACGATAAGGAGTATGAAATAAAGGGAAGTTTCCTAATGACATCTCGTAGACTTCCCAACATAAGTCTGGTGCGCTTCACATTGATGAAGAGGACTCTACTCGATGTGGCTTTCACACGTCCAAGGATACTCTGAACCTAGTGCTCTGATACCAAGTTTGTCTCACCCCGAGTTTACACCCTAGATGAAATGTGGTACTTGAAGTCACAGGTGACCCCAAGTCAACCCCTGTTCTATCATACACTGGCATTCTAAGTAATATAAGAATATATACAGTAGAAGTTTAAAGTAGAAATGTAATTTCATGAAAGAAACAAGTTTGATTCATAGTGTTTGAAAATATTAAAACAACACTACAAGTCTGAAATACCAATCCAAGTCCGAAAACCACTATGACTGATGAGTTGCTGGGAAAAGCCCCCAGCTAACTCCAAATCTAAATAGAAAGAAATGAAAATATAACTGAAATGAATATCTCCATCCTCGAAGGATGAGGACTCACCAACTGGTAAAGCTGAGGTCTTCGATGAGTGGTCAGCTAACGAAGCTGAGACTGAGATCCTGCAGTTGTATCATAAAATGATACAGCATAAAAGTATGTATCAGTACTTTTAATGTACTGAGTAAGTGAGAGAAACCATACACAATAAAATAAATAAAATGAGAAATGCTTACTAAAAGACATGCAATGGACATCTAACGCTACTGATCTAAATAGCTGAAATACTGAGGTTGTCTAGAAGACCCTGTCTGATGGTCAAAGCATGTTCTAAGACTGGAATACTGATCTAAACTGAATTGAACTAAGACTAGACTAAACTAACTAGTAGGAGAGTCTATAACCAACATGTAACCACGTGAGCTAGATGTGGAGTCCGATGTATACACCCCACCGATAGGACCCAATATGCCTTGCCAGGGTATAAACGCATAAACTGGGTGATCGTAAAAGTATAGGGCCAATCAGGCTAATAAATACTGAAACCTACGCTGACAACGTAGTTTTGGGAACCTGGGTATGTTGGAACCCTGGTCTGCTCGGTGCTGAGTCCTACTCCCACTAGATAATCCTACACTAAATACTAAGATGATAGCTTGAAATTGGGGCCGAAGACTAGTCTGGGATATATATCTGAGGGTACCCTAAGAGTTTTATTAGACTAGATTTTGAAACTGGGTTCTAGACTAGTGAAAGCTGCTTATCTAGAAGCGTCATAATCATCTAAGAACAAACTGTAATCTGAACTGGGTCCTAAGGCTAGTCAGAGAAATATTTTTGAGGTGTCATGATCGCCTAGTGGACCAATAAACTGAATTCTGAATCTGATTCTGACAATTGGGAAGTAATACTGACCGCTCAGGAAAATTCTGCAGTCAAACTGATCAGCTGAAATTCACCACGCTGATATAATTAAGGAAATTTAAGATTTAAACACTTTAGCAAGATTCTAGTCTTTTCTACTCTTAAGGACTAGCGCTAAATTCAATGTATAGGGATAAACATCAATACTGTCACTAACTGGTGGAAAAATATCCATAATTTATATAACATAATAATTCCACATGGATTAAACGAAGCATTACCAAGAATTTCTTAACATTCGAAAATCTGCACGGCTAGAAGTCACTTTTACGGGAATAACATCAATTTAAACATGAAATGATGGAAATCATATATGAAATAATCATGGATATCATTCTATGTGAATTTAATGAAAACTGACATATATTCTCTTCATATTCGAAAGCTCATGGCTAAGATTTTATATAGAAACTACATAAGGGTTTTGGGGGACACAAGGAAAGAACTATCCCCTTGTTGAATTCCCATAGATCTGGTAAAGAAATTAGAAAAAATTCCTTGAGAATATGAGGAGAAGTAGACGGCCCTAGTTCTTGTTCTGAGAGTCCGTGAGAGAATTCTGTGATCTGTTTTCTGAAGGTCTGAGTGGGGAATGAGGAAAAAAACCATTTAACCGCACTAATAAGTCTAATATTATGACTAAAATTACATAGTTTAAAGTTTAGGAGAGTAGGAAATTACTAAAAGACCTTTGAAAACTCGTCGGGAAAAACTGAGTTTCAGTCCTCACGGGTGACCTAACGGGTCATGGTAAATGACCATGACTCATGGTCACACTCGTGGACTACACTGCCTGGAGTACACAGACGGTCCCCACGAGGGACCTAAAAAGTCATGGTTGGTGACCACAACTTGTGGTCACCTCTCATGGATCAAGCTATCTAAAAAGCCATGGTGTCCCCACGGGTGACACCACGACTCATGGTGTCCCAAAAGAGTCATGGTGAGGACTCATTGTGTACACTGCTTCACATTTCCCAGCTACAAATTATACTTTACAATGGGTCATATCACGACTCATGGTCACACCCGTGGTCACCCAAACATCAATTTTCCAAACTAAACACCTAAGCCTAACCACGAGTCACTTAACGACTCGTGGTCACTCCCCATGGGTCACAAAATGACTCGTTCTATGATCTGGTGAAGATTTTACATTTTTCTCTAATTTAATTCTTGGGTATAGCCTTTGAGTTTCTAGGGAATTATAATGTGTCCCATGTAGATGAGGAGAGAAAGGAGATGGTGAAAGATGTGCATCGACTTGCACGTTTCGGAGTTCGTTTGGTTGACTCGACCGATGGTGGTGTCATTGTTTAGACAAGACGAGGATCCTATTTTGGTAAAGATGAAGGAAGTTGTTCTGAATCAAAAGGCAGAGGTCTTCTCCAAAGGGGGAGATAGTGTGCTTCGACATCAGGGTCACTTGTGTGTTCTGGATGTCGATGAATTAAGAGATCGGATGTTGCACGAGACTCATGGTTCAAGATATTCGATACATCTAGGTTCCACCAATATGTATCGTTACCTACGAGTAGTATATTGGTGGAATGGCATGAAAAAGGACATAGCAGAATTTGTGGCTAAGTGTCCCAATCATCAACAGGTGAAGGTTGAGCATCAAAGACCTGGAGGTATGCTTCAAGATATTAGCATTCCTACTTTGAAGTGGGAGGAAACCAATATGGACTTCATCATAGGTTTGCCTCGCACTTGTCAACAGTATGACTCCATTTGGGTGATCGTAGATAGGTTGACCAAAGCAGCTCATTTCCTACTGGTCAAGGCTACCAATTAGGCGGAGGATTATGCTAAGTTATACATTCGAGAGCTAGTTCGGTTGCATGGATTGCCCTTTCCATCATATTAGAAAGAGGCACTCAGTTTACCTCCCAGTTTTGGAGATCATTTCAAAATAGACTTGGTACTCAGGTCAAGCTTAGCACAGCATTTCATGCACAAACTGATGGTCAGGCAGAGTGAACTATTCAGACTCTCGAGGACATGTTGAGAGTGTGTGTGATTGACTTCAAGGGTAGTTAGGATGATCATTTTCATCTCATTGAGTTTGCATATAACAACAACTACCATCCAAGCTTTCAGATGGCTCCGTTTGAAGCTCTCTATGGGTAGAGATGTATATCGCCTATTGGTTGGTTTGAAGTTGGTGAAGCTTCGATGATAGAACCGGATTCCGTCCATGAGTCTATGGGGAAGGTTCAGCTTATAAGGGAAGGGTTGAAAACAACTCGGAGTCGCCAAAAGTCCTATGCGTATGTGAGAAGGAGAGAACTTCAATTTGAAGTCGATGACTGGTGTTTCAAAAGGTGTCTCCCATGAAGGGATAAATAAGGTTCGTAAAGGACGGAAAACTCAGTCCCCATTATGTTGGCCCATACCGGATTGTGAAATGGGTTGGCAAGGTAGAATATGAGTTTGAGTTTCCCTCAGAATTAGCCTCAGTCTATCCAGTTTACCATGTATCACTCTTAAAGAAGTGTTTGGGTGATCCAACTCTAGTTGTTCTGATGGATAGTGTCGGTGTGAAAGACAACCTTAGTTATGAAAAGGTTCATGTGGAGATACTGGATCAGCAGGTTCTTAAGGTAAGGGTCAAGGATGTAGCTCCAGTCAAGGTTTTATGGAGGAATCAACATGTTGAGGGACCTACGTGGGAAATCGAAATAGATATGATTGCTAAATACCCACATCTATTCCCTTCCGGCTTAGTTTTAGCTTAAGGTATTAGTTTCCTCCTTAATACTCTATTCAGTTTCATGTTCAGCTCATGTACCTCAATTTCTTTCATGTAAATGGATGTATGTGTGATTCAAGAGTTTAGTTTAGTCATGTATTTCTATTCCGAATCAGTCACTCTGCCAGTTTTCAGCATGTATGTTCAGTGTTTGAGTATGACGATTATATTTCTCTATTTTCTTTATATTTCTCCACATTCGAGGACGAATGTTCCCAAGGGGGAGATATTGTAATACCTTAGAATTTCCCAAGATGATACCTAGGATTTAAAAATGAAAAGTAGCAGAATATGGAAAAAATTATAAAAATAGGTCGTTGCACGAGTCGTTGGAGGGACTAATGACTCATTGGATGTGCCAGTAATGAGATATTGCAGGTCTGGAGTTGGTAGTGATGGGTCTTAGGACGACCTATGAGATGTTACAATGAGTTGTTGAAGGAAATAATTGTGAGGTTGGTTCTGAATAAAGAGTCGTGGTACGACCCGTTGTTGGACGCAACGGGCCGTTGTCAGCACTGTTGGAAAGAATTCCAGGTTAAGGCACCAGTGACAACGATTGGCAGCAATGAGTCATCGGAACCTGTAATGACTCATTCTGTCCAGTCAAGGTAGGGTGATCTGAGACCTGATTCAGGGTGTAGTAATGAGTGGTGCAACGGACCATTGGAGATTGTAGCGGTCCGTTATGACACCCGTTGTCACTGGCAGAGCAGTTTTTCCAGGAAATTCATTAAGGGTATTTTTTTATATTCCTAAGCCTTAGGGTCCTACACTAAATTATTTTAAGCTCAAAATAGAGTGTTTTAAGAGGGGTTATGTAATTCTAAACCTATCCTAACTCATGCATACAGGCTTAGGGGTTTTGAGAGGTGATCAAGTTTAGCTTCTTCAAGTTCTTCCTCAATTCTCATTGGGCTATCAAGAAAGTGAGAGAACTAGATCCTTTCAGGTATGTAGGGTTATGAATGGGTGAATTGTTCACACTCATGATCAATCCCTCTCTAATTCATGAAAATCTATATGTTGATCCAATGGGGTTTTTACCCAATGCATGAATTCCATAAGTTTCTATCATGGGTATGATTGAAGCATGTTTTAATTGATGAATTATGATTGATGGATTGATTTTACAATGTTTTAAATTATAAATTATGTTTTAAAGATTTCTAAACTATGATGCTCATCCATTAATGTTCATGAAAGTTGAGATCTATGAGAGATATGTTCAAGTATGATGTTATGTTTATGAGGAAAGTATGATTTCGAAATACCTATGTTATGTTCAGGTTTTGAAAGTGAATCAAGTTGATTTACAGAATATTAAAGTATTGGGCAAGCCCATATGGTTATGTATGACTTATGATTTCACATATTAGCTTACCACATTGTTTTGGAGTCAAGACTCCCATTATTTTTTAGCTTGTGGTATGGTTTGAGCCAAGGCTCCTCATATTATGATTTTATATTATTCATGTATGTTATTATTCAGCTTCATCACTAGACGATGGTCAGCTTGGTTGAAATATGATGGAGAGCACATGCATATTTTTGGGGAGTAATGTCTGGCATCGAGTAGGCTAAAGGTCAGTAAATCCTATGTTTTAGAACTACGTGCCAACTTAGGTATGATCAAATTATTTGGGACCTCCTTTGGAGCTTTCCCCTTCTCCCAAGGGGCCTTCAGCTTGATATCGATATCGTGATGGCATCCTTAGCCCTGGAAAGGCTTTGGACGGCTCTGCCCACTTGAGTGTGATAGTCGGGACCACGTAAGCTCTATCGTGGTAATGTCGATCATATAATGAGTCTCCCATTGTTCCTCATTATTTTAGTATGCATGGACATCAGTCATGATATATGTTTTCAGCAGCTTTGACCCAATGTTCAATTTTACTTACGATTATCAATTTTTATCTTTGGGTCATTTGAATCAGTTATGATATGTAGTTCTGTTCAGATCATGATATAAGAATTTATCATGTAATCCTTACTCTCAAAATATTATCTTGATTATGTTTTATATTATGCATGTTTAAATGATTTTATTTACTTAAGCAGTTTTACTTACCTTGCATACTCGGTACATTCTATGTACTGATTGCATGCTTTATGTTGTATCATTTTTTGATAAGGCTCCAATCTTCAGACTCAACCCCGTCACTAGCCAGTTTCTAGATTTAGCATCCAGTCTCAGCTTGTGAGTCCTCATCTCCCGAGGACCACTCCTTATCAGTTATCTTTATATTTTCGGTTTCAAACTTAGAGAGTTAGTTGGGATCTTGTCCCACCAACTCATCAGAATTAGAGGCTTTTCAGGCGTAGTGTATAATCATCTTCAGATTCGTGTATGTATTCTGATGTTATGTTATGTTCAGACTTCCGCTATGTTTATTATATTTCTGCTTTCTGCTTTTATTCATGCCATGGATCGACTTGGAGCCTCTTGAGTTTCCTTGTCTCGTATCTAGATCTGCGCCTATGTTCGGGTTGTGACACCTTTCACCCTTATGCTCAAGCTAAAACCTGTGATTTCATTTCATCAATGCGACAAATTTCGAATACCATGATTTCTAGGGCTAAAATCCTTATGATCTAATAACTCTAAATTCCTTTATGAAATATTTCTTTCATGATTCCACATGTATTTTATAATTAGTGATTGGTTGGATTCTTTAAAAAACTCTTATGTTTCACTACATTCAGTTTAGCATGTCTTAATCTATTAAGTATGATTCTCAAAAATTTCAATGCTAAGTATCATGGCTGCAGAATTAGCATAGTATTTCATGGCTAGCTTATTCCTTCAAGGAATTTAGTAATTTACAAGATTTTACACTAGTCTATGAAAAGTCTATCATGTTGCAAGTATGATTATGAGCATCTATGTATGTTTTTAAAGTAGTATTTAACACTGAGCAGACACGGGTTCAGGTAATCTAGGTCCCAAAATTACATGCCACCATAGGTATGAAGGGGCCTTCACCAGTTGAGAGTGTCTCCATTACCCAAATAGGCACATGAGTTAATTCACAACTTCATTGTTCTTATCCTTGGCAAGGTATGAACACCATCCCGACCAGGCTTACAGGTTGAGCTCCATGATGCTCATTTGGAGTATGTCGGCTATAAGAATCTCCCACTTTAAATTTTTATGTTTTATTGACTTATGGTATTTTTTACTTAGCCCACTGATTAGTTTCTGAACTTATTTATGATTTAAGACACGCTCAGCTTTATATTTATGTTTTAAGCCTTGGTCACTGTATTTCAGTATATTATAAATCTCACGTTCTATGTCTATACCAAGATCATGATTTCTAGCATAATGCCCCTATTGTCATGTTTTACTTAATCTCCAAGCTCAGCACATTCAAAGTACTGCATATTCTGTGATATATCATCTCATGATATAGGTTCGAGTGTTTAGTCTCATCCTCGCTGCTAGCTATGTTCCAATCCCTGATCAGCGTCAGAGTTGGTCAGTCCTCATCATCCAAGAGAAAGAGTTTTGTTTTATGTTTTTCCTAGTCATTTCAATTTTTAGATTATGTAGAGCTAGTTGAGAATCTGTTCCTTCAGCTCATCAGATGTTTAGAGGCTTTCAGACTGTTATGTTTAGATGTTCAGCAAGTTGGCTTATGTTGTCTCGGTTTCTCATTTCATGGTATTTCAGACTTATTCCATTTATTATATATCTCATGATTTGGTGCCACTTAGTTTGTTAGTTTATGTTTATGTTATGCTTGTACCATGAGTTAGCTTGAAATCATTTGTGGCTATGGTCCCGTGTTGCATCCAGGGCCTCGGCATGGGTCGTGACACCACCCGTTACACTTATATTCCTTCTCTATATTTTTTTATTGAGTTTACCAGTTCATTCTCTAACAATTTATTATTCATGTCCTTTCTCTCTAAAAATGAATTATTACATGGCTATGGAAAAACCTTACGGCTATTTTGAGACGGTAGAAGAGACAATGTTTTATTAAAATTCATTATAGGAATTCATTTCGTTTCATTTATCCATTTTCGATAAAACTTATATTTCACATACTATCAATTACGATCAGCTTATTTGTCATGTTCTTCTTAATTGAAAATATATTATCTGTAGTTTCATATTTTTATTTTTTGGAAGAATTTTTATATACATATTGGTAAAAAAAAATTTATAATCACTAGTAGTGGTAAAATTCTTAAAGGTTCAAAGGTGAGTCTTATTGCATCTTGTCCTATTATGTCAACATTTTAGGGTAAGACGATAAATTCAAGTCCTATCGTACCAAAAAGATAATACATCGATTTGCATTTTGGTGCACTATGATGATAAGATAATAGGTTTGAGACCTAATAAATTATGGCCGAACACACCTTTATATAGGTAAGGCATTGCGTTTTAGTCTTAATGCACCATATTATTAATATATAAATTATTAAGGCAAAATAATATATTTTTATTGAAAAGTCATAAACTCGCTCCATTTATTTGCTCTATTCCCTGATGTGAATGTGGTAGCTGTTCTTGATAAATTTGAAAGAAGACAAGTGGTTGAATATATTAATATGGGCGAGGATGGATAAAATAACAATAGTCGTCAAGCTTAAACTTTCTTCCTGCATGTGTACCATGATGATAAGATATTGGGTTCGAGACCCAATAAATTATGGCCTAACACACCATTATAT
>JACEIK010003398.1:36550-48982 GCA_018107945.1 Datura stramonium | reverse complement strand
GTTGAATATATTAATATGGGCCAGGATGGATAAAATAACAATAGTCATCAAGCTTAAACTTTCTTCTGCATGTGTACCATGATGATAAGATATTGGGTTCGAGACCCAATAAGTTATGGCCTAACACGTCTTTATACGGGTAAGACACTGAGTTTGAATCTTAATTCACTATATTTATTGATATAAAAATTATTAAGGTAAAATAATATATTCTAATTGAAACGTCATAAACCCGATCCATTTATTTGCAATATTTTCTCATGTGAATATGGTAGCAGTTCACAATAAATTTGAAAGAAGATAATTGGTTTAATGTATTAATATAGGCGGGGATGGATAAAATAACAATACTCATCAAGCTCAAACTTCCTTCCTGCATGTGTACCATGATGATAAGTTATTGGGTTCGAGACCCAACAAATTATATCCTAACAAACCTTTATATGGGTAAGACATTGAGTTTGTGTCTTTATGCACCATATTGTTGATATAAAGTTTACTATGGAAAAATAATATATTGTTGATGAAAAGTCATAAACGCACTCCGTTTATTTGCTCTTCCCTCATGCCAATGTGGCAGCGGTGCGTAATAAATGTGAAAGACGATAAGTGGTTGACTATATTAATATGGGTGAACATGGATAATATAACATACTCATAAAACTTAAACTTCCTTCCTATGTGTGTGCCCTCTCCCCTCCCCCCCAGAAACACACTATAATAGGAGATAAAATTTGACTGGCAGTGTGTTTAATCAAAGGAATGATTTTCTCTGACTATGGATCCCATGCTAGCCCCAATAAAATGAAAATGTTTAACCCCAATTACCATGAAAATTCTATTTAGTTGTCCTATGCTTATTTGAGTAACATTATGGGTTCTCCGAATAGTCCTTTAAAAGGTGAAAGTAATTAATGTCATCAATTTGGCATGAAAGGTCTTCACGCGGTTGTCCTGCGACCTAATTTGGTAAGTTTTATAAATCCTCAGTTAAGATAAAGGAATAGAAAGTGGAGGCCACTAGATCTTTAAAAATTATATCGAGGTGTATCATATCAATATTATAAATTTCTAGATATGACAATGAGCTTCTAATAAAACTTTATGAATCATGTACAAATAATTATAGTCAATTCCTTGAAAAGAATGTGATTTGTAATAAGCATTATGAATGCTCAACCGTCCTTGAATGTGAACGTGTCAATATGTGATAGAAGTTATGGACAAGGACATCCACATGTATGGATAAATCCTACAACTGGGCTCTACGGGAGATTTGAAAAAAATTTTAAAAAATATATATTTTGGCGCGAAGGTCATTGGTCATGTAATTTTAGTACATTATAAATATCGTACCATGTCTTATCATGTATCAAAGTATAAAAGAAGGAAATAATTTTTTCCTAATTTTGGTCATGACAAAAATAAATATTATTGTTTGTTTGTATGAATTTGTCATTGATTGTGTAAATATGATACGCCAACAAAAAATTTATCAGACCTTATAAAAGATTATAAAAGGCAAATTAAAGAAAAAAATGAGTCTTGTCTATCATGATTTTATTTTCTCCCTAAGGAGATGGTGTTATAGAATATGTGATTGTACATAATTATATGAGAGCTCCAGAATAGCTAATGTGTTATTATCTGGAGGAATGAAATTGATTATAGTATTGGGATTGTAGTAAGTCTCAAAAGAAACTTATTAATTTTCGAAGGCGTTGGCCAAAATAAATTACATTAAGACTATAAATTATGAAAAGATTTAATATCTTCATATTACTACATGAGAACTCATATGGTTATATATTAAACAAATAGAAAATTCTTCATGAGTCGGCTTGTGCTTCTTGTTCTCATAATAAATTGATCATTGCACTAACAAAGATTGAAATTGTATCCCCTGAATTTTTGAAACGTATAGAAAAGAGAATATAGACATGTGTAATTCGAAATCATACTTTCTTCATAAACATCTCATCATGCTTGAATACATATTTCATAGCTCTCAACTTTCATGAACATTCATGGTTGGGCATCATAATTTATAAAATTTGAAAACATAATTTATAATTGAAAACATTGTAATATATGTCCACTAATCATAATTCAACATTTGAAACATACTTAGATCATACACATGACTTCACATATTGGGTAAAAACCTCATAGATTCATCAACTAGAATTTTCATGAATTGAAAGGGGATCGGGCATGGGTGTGGACAATTACACCATTTCATAACCCTACATACCTGTAGAAATCTGATTTCACTACTTCCTTGATTTCCCAATGAGAATTTGGGGAAGAACTTGAGGAATTTAGGCTTGATCATCCTTAGGAGCTTCCAAACTTGCATGCATGGAAGTGAATAAGCCTAGAATGAACTTACCCCGCTTAAAACAATCTATTATGAACTTAAAACGACGTAGTTTAGGCCTTAGGAACTTAGAAATTACATAAAAGCCCTTAATAAATTCGCAGGGAAAAACACACTGCCAGTTCCAACAAGGGACTAGATGACCCGTCATCCCTGACCACAACTTGTGGTCACCACTCGTTTCCTGCACTGGAATACCATCTTCAGTTGTCACCATTAGGGACACCACGACTCGTGGTATTCCCGATGACTCATGGTGACCGGTCGTTAGGTGCAATGCCAGAACATTCATCCTTGAAACCAATCTCTTACCACGACCCACTGGACGACTTGTGGTGGTGACCACGACTCGTGGTCCCACCTGTGGTCAGCCTCAAATCCAAAAACTCAACCAAGTCTGACCTTCTCCCAATGAGTCACTTAACGATGCGTGGTGCATCCAACGGGTTACTGGATGACTCGTCCTTTGACCTGGTGTAGAAAATCCTATTTTCTCCATTTCAACTCTCGGGTCTGATCTTAGGGCTTTCGGGGTATTACAAATATAAGGCTTAAACTCGAGATCAAGTGATTCATCATCTTTTGGTAGGGTAGTTGAAGCTAAAATGGCTAAAATCAACATCCTATGATCATCTCCTAACCAACTATCGTAAAGCCTATGCAAAGGCCAACCAGGCAAGTTCTAGAGGCTCTATGCAGTATTAAACTAGGTGTACAGCCTCAATCACTCATTGTACCAGTTTCCATTGAATCTACCTATCTAGTTCATGCACAGCTAAGCCATAACTACTCATTCTAAAAATTTAAATGTCATACAAAGATCCGCAGAAGCCATGCAATTTTAATTAGCTACATAGCTAACATAAAAAAAATTCAAATAGGGTCAATTTTTTCGAAAACATCAAACTACTAAATTTATTGGTTGCAAAGTAATTCTAAGATACTTTTAGTTAAACAAAAAAAACCTAAACATACCAGTTCTACTATATATCATGCCTGAGGAAAAAGAAAAGCGAATCAAAAATCCCAAAAATACAAGTAGACCTCCCCTTATGAAAAACATGCTTCGTCCTGAAGCATAAATATGTAAGAAAAAGGGAAAGAGACATACCTATGGCTACTCAGACTTCACCTTCCATGAGTTTCTTCCCATGCAGTGCCTAATTTAGCATCATGAAATGATGTAAGTCTCTTGACTAGTCAAAATTCATCAAGAAACTCGGAATCATCATCGATTTTGAGACAACCTTGAACTTATTGGGCTGCTTCATTGACCAGCAGACATTAAAAATGACCTCCTCTTTATTTAGCCTGAACAATAGTTGGCCAGGTTCCACTTCTACCAAGGCTCTCTATGGGGATAGGAATGGTCGCGTCAAGATAACGGGGACCTCAAAATCGACCTCGCAATCTAGGATTACGAAGTCTGCTGGGAAGATGAAATCGTCCACCTTGACAAGCACATCAACTAAGATCCCGACTGGATTTTTAATTGTACGATCTGCCATAAATAGCCACATTGACATCGGTGTGGGGGCTCCCAAGACTAGTTGTTTTAGTATAGAAAATGGCATTAGGTTGATGTTTGCGCCTAAATTACAAAGTGCCTTCACAAACTAAAAATCACCAATCGTGCACGGAATGGTGAAGGCACCTAGATCCTCCTTCTTTTAAGAAAGGACCCGTGAAGCTGTGACACTGTAATGATGCAAGTTACCTACCAACTCATAGCTCACGGACATTTTCTTGATCATAAGGTCCTTCATAAACTTGGCATATTCAGGCATCTGCTCTAATTCCTCGATCAATGGTATGTTCACAGATAATTGTTTTAGCATAGAGAGAAATTTTTGGAACTTACCATCTTCCGCCTTTTTCATCATCCATTGAGGGAATGGTTGAGGTGGTAAAAGGATAGCCTTATAAATTTGCGTGCCTTCTTGCTTCTTACCATTATCACTTTCAAACTCCTTTGCACCAACTGGAGCCCTAGTCAACTTATCCTCATATGTAGCTCATGCTCAGTAACCTCATCTTCCTCAGCCAGCTCAATCTCTTTTTGTCTTTCCATCTCAACTACAACCGGCAGAGGGGGGTCAAAATTATGGTATTTCCACTGCTAGTCATTACAGCCATATAGTGACTATCATTCTTTAGATTTTGCACTGTGTTGAAGAAGTGTTCCCTTCTGCCTCTGGTTTAGAGATGCCGACATTTTTTCGAGTATTGTTTCTCAATCTGTTTGATCGCAGTTGCATGTGATTAAACTTTTTAGTTCATACCCAATATATCCACCTGAATATCCCTCAACTGGTCATCGGTAGATTTTACCTTTTTGAGCATATCATCCATTATGTTCTCCAATCTTGAGGATCAAATCTCACCCTTACGTGCATTAGGAGGAACATACAAGCCTGTGCGATCATTGTGATAACCATCATTCTTTCTCCATTCTATCTCTCTCACTGCCTCGGCTCATATCTCTATACTCATTGTGGTTGTAGTTGTCCTGATATTTGTTCTGACCTTGAATTCTGGAACCTTGGTGCCAAGTTTCCTTTCCAGACCCTTGGGACTTGGCCCAAAAATCTGCCACCTAATTATCCAAGAGGTTTTCCTCCTCCTCGAAATTTGAATGCTCCTTTCTTGGTTCCGGTCCCTGAGCTCCCACTACATTTACCTTTCTAGCACCAACACCCGTAATATTTTCTGTGTGTAGGTATAATGATGTTCCCATATGAGCCAGCTCCTAATCATGCTCCTTCTGCTTTTTATGTTGATCTGTAGTCATACCAATAACATATGTACCTACAGCTTCTTCTACTTCCCCGGAGTGCCAGGCCCTGTTAGTCTTAGTCATTCTGTCAATAATAATGGCAGCTTACTCCCATGTGTGACTCATCCTCCTTCCCTCACAGTATCTGCTACAGCTTTTGTGTTGTTATTCATGGACTTGTAAAAAATCTCCAACAAACCATCATCTGAAATTTTATGGTTCGGGCACTTGGTCAGCTTCTTTTTAAATCTCAGCCAAGTTTCATAAAGTTCTTTCATTTTTAGTTGTTGGAAGTTATAGATCTCATCCTTAAGTTGTAGAATCCTGGAGGGTGGGAAGAAACTTTCTAGGAAAGCCTGTTTAAGCTCCCTCCAGTTGGTAATGGAGTCACGGGGAAACTCAAATAACCATAAAGTTGCCTCCCTAGAAAGAGAGAAGGGGAAGAGTCTCAACCTTATTGCATCCTGACATACACCGAGCAACCTGTAAGACTTGCATATTCTGATGAAGTTCATCAAGTATAGGTTGGCATCATCAGCTGCATGACCACTAAACATGCCTTTCATATTCATCAACTGTATCATGGTGCAAGTGATGTAAAACTTTGTCCCAGCTGGCAAAGGTGATGGTATGATAACTCTAGTTGACCCGACTTCATCAATATTTGGGTCATTCTAATCATAGAACCAAGGAGTATATCTCTAGCCTCTATTGCCCTTTCCATGATGGCCAACATTCACGACTTCATCCCGAGCATCCTCGACTTCCTGAAGTGCGGCTTACCGAGCTAGCTAATCTTTCCTAGTTTCTTCAGCAAGACGGGCCTCTCTTTTCTCAAGGTTCTCCATTCTCCACAATGTTCGCTATAATTTAAGATCAAGAGGAATCAAGAGGTTTTTACTCCATCGAGTACTTGCCATTCACCAAGAGACAACCTATGGGTGTGAAAAACAAAAATAAAATGTAAATGAGGAAATAACAACTAAAAGTTAAACATAAGCAATTAATTTAATCTTAAGTTGTATACCCTGGCAATGGTGCCACTTTTTTATAAAGCTCAAACTCACACTCCTGATAAATCATCAAAGGAGACATTTTCAATAAAGAACCCAATAAAGGTTGGGGTCAATCCATTAGGAAACATGGTCAAGATATAGAATAATGCAGGTATTTAAGCTTTTAGGTATGTTATCTCAAAAGGGGTTTTTGTAAAAATAATTATAAAACAAAAGTAAGAATTGGTTGTTGTTATCAACATTTCCAATTAACTAGAGTAAGTGTTCCCCATGGGTTTATAACTACTTCGGGTTTACACTTGTGATCTATCCCAATGCTTACATGTAGAACTGATAACCAGGGTTCATCCAAATGACTGGTTCGTCACTATTGGATGACTATTCTCAATCACGGGGTTAGGTCTCATGAGCAATTTCAATTCAACCATTATCAATTTTTTCCATATTAACAATCTTGCGATCGCAGCTCAAGTTATATAATGACCCATAAAGATCAAGGCTTTGTTGTAATTCTTTTTTTCTAATCTCTACTTCTCTAGATTCAAGCAAGTAAAGAATTCAGGTAAGTCTTAATGTTGCGCTTCGTTAAGAGACATTAAAGTGGAAGAGAATACAATACAAGTGTTTAGCATTAGTTTAGAATCACTTTGTGTAACCCTACTTCGTTAATCCACCATGGTTCCCACAACCCTAGTTGTAGAGGTTTTAGCCTCTCATGATTGTAAGATCGTTATTAGCATTCATAGACAAACACATAATTGAATACTTACAAAGATGATTGAAAAGAAAACATGCTAGATTATTGCTAGTATTTATGTTGAATAAATCAAGAATAAGGAAAAAATCAAAACAAGAAAATCTTCGAGACTTGAATTAAAGTTAACAACAACTTGTCTCTCAATGTAAAACTTGATGTTCGACTCTCTAATCTGGTCTCTTTACTAAAAGTAGACTAAAAGTATTTATACAAATAATTGGAACCTTCTCCTAAGTAAACAGGGAAACTACCAAAAATTGTTGCCGCCTTCATATACGACCCGTAACAGGATTGTGCAGGTCGTACCTTGACTCGTACACTGGGTGACTTTTGCTGAATATGAAAAGTGTTGACTTCTGGTATGACTCGTACCAATAACTTACAAGTCGTACAATCTTCCCGTGGCTTGAACTTGAACTTGCTGAATTTCTCTATTAACCTCCACGAATGGCTTGGTATGACTCGTGCCTTAGTGCCACGATCCGTGACTCCTTCTCGTACCTTGAGTTCTGCCAATCTTCTCTTTTTCTGAAATCTTCCATGGTTCCTTAGTATGGGTATTAGGTAGGTCTCACGACTCGTGGTTTCTACCCGTACCAGGTTATTTGGACTATGCAAAACCTTCTGGAACAACTTGTACTAGGATGGTACGGCTCGTACCATGAGTTGTAAGATGCCTTTGCCTCATACTTTAGTCCTGGACCTTTCCAAGACTCTCAGTACGACTCGTACTAAGATCCGTACTAAGCTACTTTTCTGCATTTTTCTCCATCTTTTGCACAATTCAGCTCCAACATCTCTTTTCCCTGAATACAAAGTAAAAGTGTATCGTATCCTTATAAACACACCTAAGTCCATGCTTATTTTCTTTTTTTAAGCGTCTAAAGTGTTGTCAACTCACAGCACATCACTTGTGCCTTGTGGAATAAATGTATTTATTTTATCTCAAAAGTCCTAACATTATTATATGACGGTGTAGTCTCCTACAGTAGATGCAATGACATTTATATCAGTATGGGAATATATAAAAAATATTAATGTGTAATGAATTATTGTTATTCCATCTTGACAGTGACACTTATATAAAAATTCTTGATGGATTTAAACTGTTTTAAAGTGATTTCATTGAGTACTCCAATGGTTGTTACATCACTTAACATAAATAAAGATCAACTTTGATCTAATAAAAATAGTTAGAAAGTATCATGTCTCAGTGCAATTGGTTCACTTATGTATCCTGCTATTATTATTTATAATATAATATTTTTTATTAATACGGAGACAAGATATATTTTTTACTTTTGCTAGAATATATTTGAGTGAAATCAAATATTAGAATGAATTTATTACTTGTAACACCCATATAATTTAAGCAATAAACCAGTACTTCGAGGTAGAATTAAGAGTAATTAGTATGCTAAGAAGAAAGTGTTATATGGTATTTGAATCACTCTATGTTCTTATAAGATCGGACATCAATCAAGTTGTAGAATAAAAGTCTATAAAAGTTATCGCTTTCTTAAAATTCTCAAAAATTTGGGTCAGATATCTTGGAGCTTTTCTCCCAATGTATAAGAATTAGGGGGCTTACGACCTATCAAATTAAAGGTCAATGAGTCTAGTTTCCAATGAATTAATTTTTCGCCAATACCACTTCGAAATAGAGAGATATTCGTATTTTTGTGAGACCGCGCAAGAAGACACGTCATAGCGGGCCAAGTCAGAGGACATATAAAGTCTCCTTGGTTGGTAGTCATATCCCAAATTCATTTGCAGAAGTGTGAAGATAGTGGAAACTCTCTCCTATGGATTTTCTTAATGATCTTTATGATATTGAGCCATAAATCAATGGTTCAATTTTGAATTTAAGGCTCGAATGTTGTAATACTTCATCTAGTTTGTGTTTATCTCGTCATGTTGATCTTGTTGTGGCTTGTTCGTGTGTAACTGCTTGGTGAGTACTCTTTCCCATTGATTTCTATCTTGATATTCTGTTTATGAACTTGTATGTATCATTAGAGCTTCGGATTGAAGTTTATATAACTATATTTATAGGAATCTCGTTGTTTATGTTGTGTTTGCGTTGTCTTCTTGTTGGGTTCTTGTAGCTGCATTTTTTGTGGTGTTTGAGAACTGCCTCTAGGAAGTGTTTTATGGTGTTTAAGTCTTCTTAAGGAAGTGTTTCTTGGTATGGATAACGAGGATTTCAGCTAAATTTGATTCAGCATTATAGAGGTATGTGGTCTCTTTTTCTTTCATTCCGGCATGATTTTTGTTGAATACAAGATCTTAGAGTTGTCATAAGAATTTTCTGTTTTGTGGCTATAAATTTATATTTAAAATCTTGTTGTTTGGGCTTCTGTATTGTGATCTTTCCCTCATCAATTTATGTCATGTATTTGGGCATTAAAATTAGTCATTTTTAATGAGTCGGAGAGGGAATAGAACGCATTAAAATTGGCTTGTGTTGTGATGTGGTTTTTCACCCTTTTGGGTTGAGCTAGGGGCTTTTTGGCTATATTTTGGGGGCTGTTTTGATGTATTAGTAAGTTGTATGTGTGGTTAGCCGGATGGATCAATTAAGAGATAAGTTAGTGAGCTTGTTGTGGCTTTGGTTGTTCTCGAATAGTCGCGTTCGATTGTCATGAAATTGAGGTTAGTATTGGTTATGTTCAATTAAGGGTTGTGTTATATATGGTAGTTTTTGGGTTGGGGATAAGCTTTGGAGATAGATTTGTTAAGTTATGATTTTTTGGTTTCCATGAAATAGGTCAATGGATGGCTAGATAAGTTAGTTTAGTGCTACTTTGTGGACGTTCGGTTGGGGGAACTGATAGCAAATTGTGGGATGGTTAAACTTGTGTTTGAGTATATTATTGTTGTTGTTATGGTCTTGTCAATTGTAGGGTGCCTTGGGAGGCTCTATAATAACCTCTAAGGCCATGATAGTTTCTGGCTAGGTTGAGCTCGAGGCTTGTGAAGACCTGTAAGGCCGTGAAAGTTTTCGGCAAGGTCATTCTCGCGATTGTGGATGCTTGGAAGGCCATGAAGGTTTCTGGAAAGGTTGTGATAATGAACTGATGTGTGTATTATGTTATTTACATTGTATTTCTATTTCTTCGATGGCTATGGATGTTATATGTCACATGAGTCTTATTGAGGTCGTTAAGAGGCCTAGAGTTGAGTCAGGTTGGAGGTTGGATGAATCATGTGTGGTACAGGTGATGACAAGTAAGTTGGGCTTGTCAGGCTTTAGGGGGCTAGGTAGGCTATGTCTATTTTACTTGATTCCTGAATATATTGCTATTGATGCCCTTGAATTCCTATTGACATTATGTATATCTGTTTATTTGAAATCTAAATCCTGTTATCATTTTCTCCTTATATACTCGGTATATCTCCATACTGACACCCTAGTTGGAGGCATTGCATTCTGATGTGTCAAAAATTTATGACACGTCTTTGCTTCATTTCATAGAATTTTGCATGTCTTTAGGAGCTAAATAATTGGAAACTAATATCATTATGTCATGTGTTAGGAACCTAAGCAACATGAAGAGGAGAGGTGTTAAAGCCAGAAATTTGTCCAAAGTATGAACCAAAGGACAGGTCGTCTGCCTAAAATATAGTCCGCATGTTTAGCCATCTAGGTCGAGCCAATAATTCCAGAAACTATCTTGAAGAAGTCCTCAAATGATGAGTTAAAGGACGGACCATCTTTCCACAAGACATTGAAGGACAGACTCAGGATGAGGCGAAAGGCAATTCTAAATGATGAAGCAATAGATGGTCTACCCATCAAAGGACAAAAAGCTAATTGACAGAAGTTAATTTTAAACGAAGGGATAAAGACCGGTCCATCCTATCAATGGACGTTCCATCCCTACACACTTGGCACCTCCGAATTTAAATTATTTTGCACCTTTCGAGACATAGTATACATAGATTTTTCTTCTTTTTTTCAAGGAGCTTTTTAGCCATTATTTTGAGTAGAGAGTAGAGATAGATAGATAGCTTTCATAGTAGATCTTAGATTTAACATGTAATTTTGAAGATCAAAGTTCATCAATTGCATATTTCTTCTACATTTTGCAGCTCCATTGGTGAGAATTTTAATTACTTAAGTTATATTTTTCTTCTTGTTATGGGTAACTAAACCCAGATCTAGGGTTGTGAACCTTAATGATCTTAATTTAGTAAAATTGAATATGGGTTTAAGAACATTTGATTGATTATTTATTTGTAGTGTGCGATTGGTGATGAAAGTCATCCAATCCTACCCAATTACCTTTATGAGGCTTGAAAGAGCAAATTTAGGTTGGGTTAGCATCAATCAACTGTTATACCCAGTAAGTCCAACCGATGCGGGCATACATATGTTGAGAGTTTTAGGGTACGACGCATGCGGGAGAAGGCCCGAGGGAGGACCCGCGTGAGGATGAAACTGATAGAGTAGGAGGTCGAACCTAGAGAAAAGGCGAAAGGGGCACCACACCGTATAACCACCCTTGGTGCAAGGAGCAACGCGTCATGCCTCAGCCCTGGAGTGATGAGGGACGCACCGTGGACCCCCTACACCACCTGCCACCTATATATATTTAAGTGTATGTTTGGTGAATCATTTTAAATATTTCCAAAATGAAGAGCAACAACTTGGGAGAGTATTTCACGAGGGTTTCATTTGTTTTTCATCATATTACACTGTTAAACTCTGTTCAAACGCAAATTCATCTTGGATAACGAGTTCCAACGAGGAATATCCCTACAGAGTTATTTCTTCGAAACTCGCTCGGAGTACCGGAACCCCGCCAAGTAAAAGTTGTCAGAATCACTTCTAATTGAGTCCTAAGCGGATACAAGTAATAGCTAAGCATTTCTACCTTCTAAATTCTTGGGAATTTGTAAGCTTTCGGCCGAATTGAATAAAGTATGATTTGAAGTTAATGTTTTTGAAAGATATTTTTATTGGTTGTTATTATTGTTGAAAATAGTTGTATTCTCTCAGTGTAAGGGCTACAATTTGGTGGAATCATTGGCTTAAAGTTGGAAACTATTTGGATGAACAAAAGTCGGCATTCGGGGTATGTTAAGGCTTATCTCTTCAACAAGTTATTCTCTTCATATAGTGATACGACCTATTCCCTCCTAAGTAGATAATGATATTATATGTTTTGATTAGCTGCTATAAGACGTAGTGAGATTATACCATAGTATCCTTCGTCGGGAAAGGGTATGTTAAGTGTGACTAACGCTGGGGGCGTCATAAAGAGTTCTCCATTAAGTCATTTACCATTTAGAGGTATTCTGATGTTTTGCTGTCGTGCCGAGGCCTTAGAAGTTTATGGTTAGAAATTAGGCCTAACATGGTAAGTTGGACAGCAAAGGGCATAGGCGGGTGATATATGATGAGCCCGCAAGTGTACGGGTCGTGCAAGTAATATAGTGGCTCTTTT
Source organism: Datura stramonium (assembly GCA_018107945.1). Taxonomy (NCBI): domain Eukaryota; kingdom Viridiplantae; phylum Streptophyta; class Magnoliopsida; order Solanales; family Solanaceae; genus Datura; species Datura stramonium. The sequence continues at coordinate 36,600 of JACEIK010003398.1, read as the reverse complement.
TAAGAACCGGAATATCGAACCCACAGGGACTGGACTACGGGGTGAAACCT
>JACEIK010003398.1:10650-27289 GCA_018107945.1 Datura stramonium | reverse complement strand
AGTTCATCTCCGATTTCTCCCAACATGTCATTTAACTCCATAAAAAGTGTGTTTTTCCTGCAAAACAACACTAATCATGTTGGTTAGTATAAAATCACACGTCCATACAATTTACATGAGAATGTACACACATTGTTGGACAAACAAGGCAAAAGATATACATTTGAGTATCAATTTGGCATATAAATATGCCCCTTATCAATATAACTTTCAGTTTAATGCCTATATTGTTTGTAAAGCTCGCCCAGAGGTCGTTGGCGTACCTTGAGGCCTCTAGGGACAAAATTTGCATAGGGTGGTCTTACCTTCGAGTCGGTGGCACCAGGGTTGCCTAGTGAACTGAGCGACAGTTTGATTGGCTAATGTCAGTGACCGTTAGTTTCAGTTGACTCAACGCTTTTCCTCTAGGTTGCTCAGGAAACCACACTAATTTTTACAAGTCTGACAGAATGGTTGATACCCTAAGGAGGGAACCTTATTAGTAGTTAGATGTGGGGCCAATGCCTCAGGCGACTCTTATAGATGCTCATGTACGTGTTTCCGCATAAGGCTAGGTCCATATATACATATCTACGAGGCTATGAACCATCCAGAGGAGCAATCTAAAATCTGGAAAAATCAAGTTAGTGTCTAAGGGACTAGAATCTTAGTATCACAGCATGACCGTCAGGCTAAGAATTATAGCATGTTGCATGTAGGAAGTTAAGGCTGACTGCTTAGGGACGTATTCGGTTGGTAGCAGCCCTACAGTCGTCCCAAGCAAAGAAATCATATAGACAGTCGCCTGCGACCTGGTTGTTCGCTTATAAACTATCATTGTCCTAGCATGACCTTTAAAGTATCTCTTAGGCCACTCCAGACCTCGCCATATTCTATCCAGGCCGTTAGAGATTATAACCACTGCCAGGACCCTCTAGTCAGGTGTAGGCACATGGGGTATGCTTGTTGGAAACTACATAGACTATTCTAGGGGCGAGTAGTGGCCGCGCTAGGCCTAATGGTCCAGATACGCCTTTTGAGTGGCTAGATTTAGACTAAAATGTATTACTTCAGTCGGGAGTGACCCCACCTAAGATAGCCTTTCATTGACCAACTTTAGGGTTACTAACTATGTTGCCGCCTACAGGGCTATGAATCACTCAGAAGAGCTATGTGATGTTGATAATGTTCAAACTACACTCCTATTTTATGAAAGACCATAAATGGTCGTTGTGTAAAAACAAATATCCCGAAGGATGTCGGGATCGAATCCCATAGAGAATTGAGTCGATAATTCAAGAGTTATAAACTAATTTAAACTAGAGCGCATAGTTTTTCAACATTTGAAAAGTAAAATTGGGGGAAAGTAAAGGGAATAACTATCTAATTCTAAATTAAAACTAATTGGGGGAATTTCAATTGAAGTAATCACAAGTGATAGGTTAGGGGCATTTTATAGATGAGATCAAAATTAAATCGCGAATTTCTTCAATGTCTTGGACTCAAAATTAACATAGATAGCAGTGGATAATTCACATTCTCTTCTTTTCCAACTGCGAGAATGCTTATGCCTTGGATTCTTTTAAACTCCAAAGAGAAATCAAGTTATCAACCAAAAAAGCTTGAAGAAGGACTAGCTATTTCTAGCCTAGCCCTTTAATGGAGTGAAAATGTGGTTCTTAACTATCCCTAGCTAATCCCTCAGACAAACACTCCAATTCCTCACTATTACTTTTTCACCAAATTCTCACCTCTCTCTTTCAAGCAAAAGCAAGAAAAGTAAAGCACAATTAACATTTGCAACCATCAATTTTAGACATTATAACTTGAAATAAGATAATAGATCTATAATTCAATAATAATCCAAGTGCAATTTATTATGACCCAATCAAATTAATGAACCCATCATGAATATACCTCTAGCTAGAAAATTAGTCAAGCATATTTAAAGGTAGAGAGAGAATACGAAGAGGATTCCCCTCACATTAATCACATTAGCTTCACAATTTCACTTCACAAGCTCTTACAACAATGGTAGAATTCCCCCAAAATGGGTTTTAAAAAAAGAAGAAGAAAAGTGCTACCTAACTCTACAAATCTATGGAGAAAAGATTCTACAAAAAATTCTATTAAGAAGATGAAGTCTAATTGAAGTAATGAGTGGTGTACAATGAAAGCTATCTAAATATTTGTACTTTCTTGTGTACAACCTTTAAAAAGTGCCCTTGGAGGCTTCTAGGATCTTTGGGAACATTTTTGGAGTTTTTTGCCCTTCCATCACCGAAATTGGGTCACTTTCCCTTCGAACTGCGAACAGCCAGTGCCAAACTGCGAACAGCCGGTGCCAACCTGCAAACAGCCGATGCCCCCTGCGACAGCCGGTGCCAACCTACGAACAGTTGGTGCCAACTTTTGAACAGCCAGAGCCCACCTGCGAACAACCGGTGCCAACCTGTGAATATATGGTGCCAACCTGTGAACCCCCGGCAAATAGCCGTTGCCAACCCGCGAAGTGCTGGTTGGTTAGCCTTTCTGGGCAGTAACTTTGGCATTTCACCCGCATTTATCCCTTTTGGATCCGCGTTTAGCCGATTCAAAGCATGTCCTTCACCTCTTTTTGAGCTCAAATCTTCAATTATCTTTGGCTCATCTCCTTCATATTATAACTCATCAAATTCCATCTCAAACTTCATGTTGTTTGCTCGATTTCATGCTTTCTCTACTCACATGAAGTACCTACAAAGAATTAAAGAGAAAGAGCATAAATCCATATAAACGACTCAAAAACTAGGCAAAAATTCATTCTTAAGATCCTAATGAGTTGGTAAATTTCCAACTCATCAAACCCCCAAACATGAACCATTGATTGTCCTCAAATGAACCAATTCTTTACAGTTGAGCAAATGAACAACATGCTATACATCAAGGGCCAATCAAGACATTCTTTCACAAGAGGACATTGCTAAAGCTTAGAGCACTATGGTGGTTGTATATAAAATGATCAAGCCTCAAGACAACCCACATTGTACACCAACTCAAGAAAAAGAAAAGACTCAAACTATGTTGCACAAGCTTGAATAGGTGACCACATTCATTAGGCATATATTGCATGCATTCCTTCCATTCAAACAAGGGGCGTATTTCATCAAAACAAGTTCAAAGAACATCTCAAGTCATTGACAATTAACATTTAAAGCTTGCCTTAAAGTTTGCTACATGCTTGCCTCAATCATACCTCTCTTTTGAAAATAATTTTTAACATGTACCCCAAGGAAACGATATCACTCACAAGAAGAGAGAATCCCACACATTTTTGAGCATTTCACACATAGGGGTTATAAGATGATACAAAAGTGCTTTCTCTTACAAAGAAATTCAAGTGCATAAAAATTGACCTATAGGCTTTCCCTTCATGTATCTCACCACTAATGTAGTGTTGCTACACTCAAAATCAATTAGGACTTCTGAGCCATAATGAAGGCTAGGGGTAAGGGTAGGATAAATGTCTAGCTTTAGTGACTAAAGCCTCCCTAATTCCTTTACAAATGCTTGTAACATCCCATCATCTAATTTAGATCACTCCACCTTATTTCTCTTTATTCATCATCTTCATCTTTTGTGTGACACAAGCCACCCTTATAACACCTATGAATTCACATTTAGCCCTATATATGCTAAAGATAGCACCTTTTTACTATTCTTTCTCTTTTGGTGATTCGAGGTCTTTCAACCCATCGATTCATTTTTTTCATCACAATTTTGGTGCTACCTCACATTGAAGCTCTCATTTTTTTCTCTTCTCTTGCAAACCCCCAAACTTAGGCTTTTGCCTCATTACACATTTATTTCCTTATGGCCCCCCATTTCATGGGCTTCAAACCCCATTTTTCAATGTTTCATCAACAGTGATTAGGGAGGACATATGCCAAAGAGTAGGATCAAAAATGTTCATTAGGCTTATAATGTGGTTTTCAAGAAAGGGTTCAAGGCTCAAATGTTGTCTATCAATGATTAAATGTCCAAGGAGTTCATTTTGGGTGAGGTGAATAACAAAAGAGGGCCTAAGATCATGTTCTAAGTGCAGCCCCGTCTATCATTTTTCCTTGAATCACACTTGGGGAAAGTTCTAGACAATCATGCATACACAAGAATTAAGCCAAAATCCTCACCACACAAGGTATCACAATCCAAGGAGTTCACATACATCCTTCATCACATTAAGAGAATGAATTTTTAAAAGCTAGTTAAGGATCAAAAAGACAAGCAAGGAATGTATAATTCATGACAAGAGAGTGCTCATTTTCACATTTAGATGCCCCTCTTTTCTTTTCAAATCTCATGCACAATGCAAAGAAATAAATGTTGGTGGTACCTAATCAAATAAGTTCAAAAAAGACTCGACAAGACTCTAGACTTGACATTTTCCCTTAAGAAAGTCGCCTCTCAATCTATCATCGAGAAGTGCTAAGCCTGTTCAATAACAAAAAGAAAATACAAAGAAATCACTCCTTGGGAAAGAACTGTATTACAAGGAAAACCCTAGGAGTTTATTCAAATACTACTATCTAAAAAGGCAATACTACTAGCAAGTAATGACGATTTTCCCTTAAGAATGACATCACCAATCTATCATAGGGCCATATCGTGCATCACTTACCAAGTCGGTTACTCAAACTTCACCCCCTAACACAAATAAAGCATTGTCCTCAATGTGCATGGTAAAACAAAGTAAGGAAGGAATAGGTGAAAGAACTCTTGGGCCTTTTGCTCATAACCAGCATTCGACTGGTGTTTCGTGCCTTTGAACTGGCATTTCTCCGGTCTAACACCGATGTGCCACTACTTAAGCAATTTTTTTTCCATCAATTCTATTTGACATCGGTGTTTCGCGCATTTGAACTTGCGCTTTTCCGGTTTAGTGCCAGTTGCTCACTTTGAATTTGGCTTCTCCTGCCTTCGTCACATTCCATACCTATTGCACCCTTGCACAAACAAAGACAACACAAACATCAAGTAAGAAGAAACAAAATAAAAAGTAAAAACAAAAAGTAAAAGCACTTGGGTTGCCTCCCAAGAAGCGCCTTAGTTCATGTCGTGGCTCGATGACATCAACTTCACCACTTTTCTCTCCACTTTGAGCATTTGAATAGCACTCCTAGCTTATTTTCCATTCTTATACTTCGCTTGAGGGGTGGTGTTGTAAGAATAAAGGGAACAAGCAATGGATGTTGCATCTTATGTTTCTTAGCCCTTAAAGGTGGGAGGCGTTTTGGCCTTATTGACATTACATACTCCAAGATGAAGCCACCTTGATCTTCCTCCTCATCTTCCTCCATTGACTTGGTCTCCTCAGAATCCATTTTGTCATCCATGTTCAATGTTAAAAAATGATAAGAGGGTGGCCTAAGTCGCTCCCCTTTCAAGCATGCTTCTTTCTTGACATCCTCCTCTTCAAGTGCACTAGAGTCCTTAAGCATGGTTTTTTATGCCACTTGGGGAGCTCTAGTGTCACTTCTTCAACTTCGGCATCTTGCATTTTTGAAATGTTGGTTGGTTGGAATACCTCTATGATTTCATGAAAGTTCACCTCGACTCCTTCTTCATCATCAATTTGAGCTTCCTCCCATGAGTCAAGTTGAGCTATGCCCCATTGTTCACTTCTTGTTATGCTCCTCAATGTCTCCTTCTCTTCTTCTTTTAGAGTTTTACATCTTTTTTTCTTGAGGAGTTTATGATTCCATGGGCATGGAGGGATTTACCTTCTTTTCCGCATTAGACTCCCTCTACAAAAATTCTTGGAGCATGGCTTCCATGCACCCACATGTATTTCTCTTTCCCTCACTTTCCATTGCTTCATTCCTATCAAACTTAGGAGCACAACTTCTATCATAGCCACTATAACAAGAAGTGACCCCATTTGGACATCTATCCCAATGTCTCCCAAGACTACCACATAATGTTCATCTATTCCCATCATAGGAAGGAGAAGGTGCACTCATCTCCCTTCTAGGGGCATGTTTGCAATTTTGCCAATAGTGTGGTTTCCACAATAGGGACATGGGTCATCATAATAAGGGTTTCCACTAATGAACCTCCTTGCATTCCATGATGCCAGCATTTAACTATAAACAATCAAAAAAAATAAAAATAAAAGAAAAACAAAATGTAAAACAAAAATGCAAAACTAGTTCGAATGAATAAATAACTAATGGCTTATCACAACTCAATTCCCCAGCAACGGCGCCATTTTTGATAACGTCCAAACTACACTCCTCTTTTACAAAAGAGCATAAAAGGTCATTGTGTCAAAACAAATATCCCGACGGATGTCGGGGTTGAATTCCACAGAGAATCGAGTAGATAATTCAAGAGTTATAAACTAATTCAAACTAGAGTGCATAGTTGTTCTTGGGGGAAAAGTAAATGGAATAACTATCTAATTCTAAACTAAAACTAATTGGTGGAATTCCAATTGAAGTAATCATAAGTGAGAGTCTAGGGGCATTCTATAGATGAGATCACAATTAAATCGGGAATTTTTTCAATGCCTTAGACTCAAAATTAACATAGATAGCAGTGGATAATTGACATTCTCTTATTTTCCAACCGCAAGAATGTTTATGCCTTGGATCCCTTCAAACTACAAACCCAAATCAAGTTATCAACTACAAAAGCTTGAACAAAGACTAGCTATTTCTAGCCTAGCCCTTTAATGAAGTGAAAATGTGGGTCTTAACTATCCCTAGCTTAATCCCTCACACAACCACTTCAATTCCTCACTATTACCTTCACACTCAATTTTCACCTCTCTCTTTCAAGCAAAAGCAAGAAAAGTAAAGCACAATTAATGTTTGCAACAATCAATTTTAGCAATTATATCTTGGAAGAAGATAATAGATCTATAATTCAATAATAATCCAAGATCAATTTATCAAAACCCAATAAAATTAATAAACCCACCATTAATATACCTCTAGCTAGAAAATTAGTCAAGCATATTTAAAGGTGGAGAGAAAATACCAAGAGGATTCTCCTCACATTAATCACATTAGCTTCACAATTTTTCTTCACAAGCTCTTACAACAATGGTGGAATTCACCCAAAATGGGTTAAAGAAAAAGAAGAAGGAAAGTGTTACCTAACTTTACAAATCTATGGAGAAAAGATTCTAGTAAAAATTTATAAAGAAGATGAAGTCTAATTGAATGAATGAGTGGTATACAATGAAAGATATCTAAATATATGTACTTTCTTGTGTAAAACCTTCCAAAAGTTCCCATGGAGGCTTCTAGGAGCTTTGGGAACCTTTTTGGACATTTTTGCCCTTCCATAAGCAAAATTAGGTCACTTGCCCTTCGAACTGCGAACAGCCGGTGCCAAAATGCGAACAGCCGGTGCCCACCTGCGAACAGCTGGTGCCAACCTATGAATAGTCGGTGCGAACCTATGAACTATTGGTGAATAGCCGATTCCAACCAGCGAAAAGCCGATTGGTTAGCCGGTCTGGGCAGTAACTTCAGAATTTCACCCGCATTTCTCCCTTTTTGATCCTCGTTTAGCCGATTCAAAGCATGTCCTTCACCTCTTTTTGAGCTCAAATCTTCAATTATATTTGGCTCCTCTGCTTCATATGATAACTCATCAAATTCTATCTCAAACTTCATGTGTTTTGCTCAATTTCATGCTTTATCTACTTATGTGAAGTACCTACAATGAATTAAAGAGAAAGGGCATAAAGTCCACATAAATGACTCAAAAAATATGCAAAACCTCATGCTTAAGAGCCTAATGAGTTGGTAAATTTTCAACTCATCAAACGTCCGAAGGGACTATATTCAGGCCTATAAGGCCATCTTTAAGTCCATCCACATATGGACCTCTTTTTATGCCGTACTGGCTTTACTGACCCTCCGTCGAGCCTTGTGTGCCTAGGGTGCAGTTACAGGAACCCAACGGACTCAGAAATAGTTATAGGAGTCTAGCGGGCTTCGATGAAGACCTTGAAGCTAGGTAGGTTGGCTATAGTTACCAGTAGAATCATAAGGACCTTGTTAGGGGTATATAGATTGAATTGTACTTGACAGGGCTTATGGAGGCCCTGGTAGGTTATTTTTATGTTTCATGTACCTTCTAGGATTATGGAGTCCAGGTTAGGTTCTTGTCTGTATACCTGCTTATTAGATATAGTTTATGAATGTATAGTGGTACAACTCCAGCTCATATTCATGTAGTGATTTACTAGATGTTGGTTACATATGAGAGAGCTTACAGGTTAAGTTCTACCCTTTGTACATTTACATTTAGTTCTTTATCAGCTCTTATTAGCTTTTATTATTTCCTTACATATTTGGTACATATTATACCGGCGCCCATGCATAGGGTGCTGCATACTTGCCTGCACGTTTAGACAGACAGGTTTCAGGACCTTCGTTAGCAGCTCTTCGTAGTCAGCAGATTAGTCAGCTCCTTTTATTCGGATTTTCTAGGTAGTGGAAGTTTTCTCTTTCTGTTGTATAGTTTTGGGTAGGCCGAGGCCTTGTTCCGACCAATATTTTCACTCTTAGAGGCTTGCAGACTACAGTCTTCCATTAGTTGGTTGTTGTTGGTCGTGTGGGGCCTATATATGTTATATTTTGCGTGTTGGTCATGTGGGGCCTAGTTTAGCTAGTTAGTTAGCAGCCATGTCGACTATAGCGTGAATATGATCGTCTGTTTTCATTCTTTTATAACTAGCAAGCATGGTGGTCTCGTCGGCCCGCATAGGATCCCTTTATTGTTATGTTGGTTGGGTTAGCTATTTTCTTTTATAGGTGTTTCATGGCCTTGCTGGCCCGAGACTGTGTTTGCAGCTGAGATATAGCAGTTTGTTTTCTTGGTTTTGAGTTGCTGGTAGGCACTAGAGGTGCATATGCCCAGCCAAGTCATCCGAGGTCCTAGTGTGGTATTAGGTATCAGTCATGCCTCCCAAGGTAGGGCGTGACAAACTTGGTATCAGAGAAACTTTGTATCATAGGGTATCTTCAAGCCGTGTAGAGTAGAGTCTTGTTTATAAATATGTTGTGCACCACATTTTATAAGCAGCATGATAGTATGGCTACCCCTCCTTCTTCTCAGATCATGCTATAGATAAAAATTGTATAGGGTTGAGTTTCTAAGCTTTTATTGATATGTATGTCTAGAATAATGTTTGACATAAGACACACTATAGCAAGTCGTAAGTCAGATAAAGCAGCAGGAGAGGGTACCAGCAAGGTGCAATAGTTGGAGGACAGCCCCGCCTGAAGGTGAAAAGGGGGACGTCTTCTTAATCTCCCCAGCATCTTCCCGGAGCAACAGGAACCTCATAAGGTCACAGACATGCCATTACCATTCCCATCCATTCCTATACCCTCGGAACAGGAGGTCAGGAGTGTAATATATACATATGTTGGCTTATTCAGAAGATACATAGTATTAGATAGGGATAACAGCTATTGTGGATCACCTGAAAGGTGTAAGAGGTAGTGAAATTGTGGAATTTTTACCTCCAGCCTTTAGAGTTTGTTGAGTTTCATGCCTTATCCCTACCGTAAGTATGATATAGTTATTTTCCACCTCCCAGTACTTCTCTCAGTATACAATGGAGCGTGAGTATTAACGCCAGGTTGGTAAGAGTAAATAGTAAAGGAGGGCTAGATCCGTTGATTCCTGGAAGGTGTTAGAAAGTGGTCAAGACCCCCATAACTTAAGTCACCTAGACCCTCACAGCAGTAAATCAGGAGGGCAGGTAAGAATTCCAGCAGCTGAGTATATGTGAGAGCCCATAAGAAATAGAACCCCAACAATAGTAAAACTCGGGTCAGAAAGAGATTAATCCTACCGCGGTATGTTGATGGCAGTAGTGAATACTTGAAGAATACTAGCTATGGCCCTAGTTTGTTGTGTTGAAGGACAAAGGGATTATATGATGGGAACCGTCCCAAGTGCGGGTCAGGATGATACAAGTTGGTAGACTCAGCCAGTAGTATCCTTTCTAGTACGATGCATGGGGCACGAACCCCGATTTTCAGAATATAGAAGTAAGGACAAGACATGAACATCGAGCTATGGAGAAGAGTGGAACCACCTCTAGGTGGTAGCAGGCTGGTAGAGCTTGGAATCACCGTCGAATGTCGAGAAATAAGCATCAGGCTGACATCTAAAGGGTAGTGAGATTGTGACCTAGAATACTACGGTATCATCTTTAGTTATTGAGGAAAAGGAGTGATAGTACGGAGACCCTAGCCTAGTACATCCAAGAGACAAGGCCCAGCAGAGAGTAGTCGGCTTGTGAGATAATAGGGGGTGGAGTCTTGAGACCCAAAGGTCGACTCTGTGTTCCAAATGTGGCAAGGCTTCATTAGTAGACTATAGCAAAGGTACACCATGTCTGTTATTCCCTCCACCCAGGTTTGACAAAAACGCATCAAGTTATAAAAGAGATCTACTGGTGGCATAGGAAGAAGAAGGATATTATCGAGTTGTGGCATAGAGCTCCAATGGCTAGCTAGGAGAGGTTGGACATCATAAATCGAGCAGGCTAATTCAGAAGATATTTGTGCCTGCGTGAAAGTGGTAAGTAGTTAGTACGAATATAGATATAGGGTTACCTCGTATTAGGTGTAAACTTAACCCTGTTGGAGTCATTGTTGAAAGGATAATGGGGTCAACTCATTTCTTGCCGGTCAGAATCGCGTTTCAATTAAAGATTACACTGAGTTAAATACTAAAGAGATAGTCCAGCTATATGATATCCTCGTGTCTGTTATCTCTGATAAAGGGGCACGGTTTACAACTGGAATTTTGAAGTCATTCTAAAGGGATGCTCAAAGATAGGTACGGGAGTGTATAACAGACTTCAAGGAAGATGAGATAACCATCTACTTCTTATGGAGTTGTATAGGATAACAATCACCACTTCAGCATTAAGATGACGCCTTATGAGGCTATATATGGTTAGAATTGAATATCCCACACAGGATGGTATGAGATGCTCTAAAGTAAGTGAATCAGGGCTAATGGGACTTGGCAAGATGCACCAATCAGAAGGGAAGATTGAGCTCATGAGAGAGAATTTACTGACAACCCAGGGTTGTCAGTAGATTGATTTCGATATAAGGTGTAGGGAGTTGGAGATTGAGGAAATGACATGGTATTTTTGAATACTTCACCAAAGAAGGGCGTTGTGAAATTTGGCGATAAGGGAAAACTCAGCGCTAGATTCACTAAGCTATATAGATCCTCAAGTGGCCTATGAGTTAAAGTTGTGTTCGGAGGCTAGGATGAGTTCATCAATGCTATGCTAGTGCTTAGGGGACCTTTCATAGGTTATCCCATTCAAGGATGCCCAGGTTACAGAAGAGTCATCCCACGTAGAGTCCTCAACAGGAACTCTAGATCGTCAGGTCCATAGGGAATATCTCGAGAACCAAGGTTGTAGTCTAGTAAAGTCATATGGAGGGATAGGAGTATAAAAAGGATGAATCGAAAAACTGTGAATGATGTGAAGTCTGGATATTTTCTATTATTCCACGCCCTACGATAATAGTACACAGCTTAGACAACTTTAGTTAAGGCAAGATAGTTTCAAATGTCATACTGTTGACTTTGTTGCTATTGTTACCAGTTGTTTACATACATATGGTATTACTGTGATATTCAGCTACAGATAGTATCCTGTGAGGCGCCTGGGTTGGGCTTTTTTGTGTTTCAAGTTTCTGAATAGTCCATGTTATAGAGAAGACTTTGCCGAAATTTTTCCAACAATAGCTAAAAGAGTTTAGTCTCATAAGCTTTAGATTACATTCAAGGATGAATATTCCTAAGGGAGGGATGATGTTACACCCCGTAAGTCCCTATTGTTTAACCGATGCGTGCGTATGTATGTTGAGAGTTTTAAGGTAAAACGCATGCAAGAGAAGACTCGAGAGAGGACCGCGTGAGTATGAAACTGATCGAGCGAGAGGCCGAAGCCAGAGGGATGGAATAAGGGGTGCTGTGCCGCACACCCCACCTCAGTGCAGGGAGCGACACGTTGTGCCTCAGCCCTGACGCGATGGGGGGCGTCGCGGACCCCCAGCACAGCCTCCCACCTATATATATTTAAGTGTATGTTAGGTGAATCATTTTATATATTTCCCTAATGGAGAGCAATGAATAGGGAGAGTATTTCACGAGGGTTTCATCGGTTTTTCACTAGATTATGCTGTTAAACTCCATTCAGATGCAAATTTATCTTGGATAACGAGTTCCAGGCCTACGAGGAACGTCCCTAGGGAGTTATTTCTTGGAAACTCGCTTGGAGTACCGGAACTCCGCTGAGTAAAAGTTGTTGGAATCACTTCTAATTGATTCCTAAGCAGCTAAAAGTAATAGGTGAGCATTTCTACCTTCTAAATTCTTGGGAATTTGTAAGCTTTCGGCCGAATTGATTGAAGTTTGTTTTGAAGTTAATGTTTTTGACAGATATTGTTATTGGCCGTTCTTATTATTTAAAATAGTTGTATTCTCTCATCGTAACGGCTACAATTTGGTGAAATCACTGGCTTCAAGTTGGAAACTATTTGGGTGAACGAAAGTCAGCATTCGAGGTATGTTAAGGCTTATCTCTTCAACAAGTTATTCTCGTCGTATAGTGACACGACCTATGCCCTCGAAAGTAGATAATGATCTTATATGATGTGATTAGCTGCTTCTAGTTGATAATGATTATGTATGTTGTCATTAGCTACTATAAGACGTAGTGAGATTATACCATAGTATCCCTCGTCGGGAAAGGGTATGTTAAGTGTGACTAATGTTGGGTGCATCATAGAGAGTTCCCCATTCACCTGTTTACAATTTAGAGGTATTCTGATGTTTTCTGTCATGCCAAGGCCTTAGAAGTTTATGGTTAGTTGTTGGGCCTAACTTGGTAAGTTGGACAGCATAGGGTGTAGCGGGGCGATTAACTTTCAGTTTGACGCCTATATTGTAAGTAAAGCTCGCCCAGAGGCCATTGGCATACCTTGACACCTCCAGGGCCAGAATTTGGATAGGGTAGTCTTACCTTCGAGTCAGTGGCACCAGGGTTTCCTAGTGAACTAAGCAACAACTTGCTATATGATTGACTACTATCAGTGACTGTTAGTTTCAGCCGACTCAATGCTTGTCCTACAAGTCGCTCTGGAAACCACTCCAGTTGTTACAAGTTTGACAGATTAATTGATACCTTAAGGAGGGAACCTTACTAGTAGTCAGAGGTGGGGCCAACTCCCCAGGAGACTCTTGTAGATGCTCATGTACATGCTGCTGCATAGGGCTAGGTCCAGATATACCTTTCTACGAGGCTATGAACCATCCAAAGGAGCCATTCAAAATTTGGACAGATCAAGTTAGTGTCTAAGGGACTAGAATCTTAGTATCACAGCATGACCGCTAGGCTAAGAATTATAGCATGTTTCCTGTGGGAAGTTAGGGCTGACTGCTAAGGGACATGTCCTGTTGGTAGCAGCCCTATAGTCATCCTATGCAAAGAAATCATATAGACAACCGCTTGCGACCTGGTTGTTCGCTTATGAACTATCATTGTCCTAGCATGAGCTTTAATGTATCACTTATGCCACTCCGGACCTGGCCCTATTCTATCCAAGACGACAGAGATTATAACCACTGCCAGGACCCTATGGTCAGTTGTAGGCACATGGGGTGTGCTTGTTGGCAGCTATACAGACTATTCTAGGGGCAAGTAGTGGTCGTACTAGGCCTAAAGGGCTAGATACGCCTTTTGAGTGGCTAGATTGAGACTAAAATATAGTACTTCGGTCGGGAGTGATCCCACCTAGGATAGCCTTCTGTTGACCGACTTCAGGGTTGCTAACTATGCCGATGCCTAGGGGGCTATGGATCACTTAGAGGAGCTATGTGATATCACTCAGACGAGCTATGTGATGTCTGAAGGGACTATATTCAGGCCTATAAGGCCATATTTAAGTCCATCCACATATGGACCTCGTTTTATTCCATACTGGCATTACCGATCCACCATCGAGCCTTGTGTATCCAGGGTGCAGTTACAAGAGCCCAACGGGATCAGAAACATTACAGGAGTCCAGCAGGATCATATGTAGGCTATAGAAGCTAGGTAGGTTGGCTATAGTTACCAGTAGAATCATAAGGACCTTTTTTGGGGTTATAGATTGAATTATACTTGCTAGGGATTATGGGCACCCTAGAAGGCTATTTTTGTGTTGCTTGTACCTTTTAGGCTTATGGGGATAGGTTAGGGTCTTATGTGTATACCTGCTTATTAGATATAGCTTATGAATGTATAGTCGTACAGCTCCAGCTCATATTCGTGTAGTGATTTACTAGATGCAGGTTATGTATGAGAGAGCTTTCAGTTTAATTTCTACCCTACTTGCCATTTATTTGCAGTTCTTTATCAGCTCTTATTAGCTTTTATTACTGCCTTACATATTCGATACATATTGTACTAACGCCCATGCATTGGGCGCTGCATACTTGCCTGCGTGTTTAGACAGACAGGTTTTAGGACCTCCATTAGCAGCTCTTCGAAGTCAGCAGATTGGTCAGCTTCTTTCATTCGGAGTTGCCAGGTAGTGGAAGTTTCCTCTTTCTGTTGTATAGTTTTGGGTAGGTTGGGCCCCTTTCCCGATCAATATTTTCACTCTTAGAGACTTATAGATTATAGTCTTCCGTTAGTTGGTTGTTATTGGCCGTATGGGGCCTACGTATGTTATATTTTGCGTGTTGGCTATGTGGGGCCTAGTTTAGCTAGCTAGTTTGCAGTCTTGTCAGCTATATCATGAATATGACCACCTGTTTTCATTCTGTTATAACTAGACAATATGGTGGTCTTATTGGCCTGCATAGGATCCCTTTATTGTTATGTTTGTCGAGTTAGCTGTTTTCTTTTACAGGTGCTGTGTGGCCTTGTTGGCCCGAGGCTGTGTTTGTATCCGAGATATAGCAGTTTGTTTTCTTGGTTTTGAGTTTCTTACAGGCACCAGACGTGCATATGCCAACCAAGTCAGCCTAGGTCCATTGTGGCATTAAGTGCTAGTCATGCCTCCCAAGGTAGGGTGTGACATCAACAACTCAAGGAATAACACTTGTTTAATTGATTCTCCTAGACATAGATTGAATTTCAATTGGCAACAAGCAATTGGGTAGAAGGGAGTTCTTTTTAATTTGACAAAATTGAAGTGGATTGACACATATGGTGCTATTGAACGATACCCATGGATTTCCAATTCTTTTGCTTGCTTGTTCAACCATAGCTCATTTTTAATTTATCCATATGGGGTGATTTAAGGGGATCAACCCATAATTAGGGTCACTTCCCTGTAATTTCCTTAAATTGATTACAACCCTAGAAATTTGCATCCAATGGCAATAGTTAAATTTACTCAATCTTAATTCGGATGGTCTCTAATCTTATAATTCTATATTGATTAGTGCTAGGTATAGTGGGTTTAGCATAGTCTCAGTGGTACTCGACCACATATCCATGTTGTGTTCTATATTTACTTCGATCATTTACACTACCAAAAGTTTGAAAGTGGATTTTAGCAGGATCAAATATTATGGCGTTGTTGCAGGGGACTACGATATAAGCTCTATCTAGCCCTACAATTTAGTTTGGTTGTTTAGCACTATTCTTTTACCTTCTTTTTCTAGTTTTGTTGTTTAGAACAGGACCATGATCGCTCTGCCAAAAGAATTGGAGAACGTGTTTGTGGAAGTTAATGATGAAGTTGACTATGCAAGCGTCATTGTTCCACTAAGGGTGAATGCAACATCTTTCAAGATAGACAAAAGCATCTACACCATGCTTAAGGTGGAGGGGCGGTTTCATAACTCCATGGAAAATGACCCGCATCGACATTTGAAGAATTTCTTAGAGGTGTGCAACTTCTACAAGAAGAATAATATTTTCGGTAATGCCATTGGGCTTAGAGTATTCAAATACTCTTTGGCCAATGAAGCCAGAGAATGGTTGCAAAGGCTACCTCCGAATTCAATCCATAAATGGCAAGAGCTCTTGAATGTCTTTCTTAAGAAGTGGTTCTCGCATAGCAAGAAGGCAAAGCAGCATGACAAGATCTTCTATTTCAGGTAGCTCCTTGGGGAGCAATTATTTGAAGCTTGAAAAAGTTTTAAGCAATATATATTCGGGCGCCTAACTATGGGTTCCCCAAGCATATTTTTCTTGAGAAGTTCTATACAGGTTTGGACCCGTTGATGCAGTCACTTGCAAATAATTTAGCGAAAGGATGTTTCATAGTTAAGACATTTAATCGAATTACCATCCTACTGGACCGGATTGCAAAGCACAACTATACATGGTATGGAGGGGATCAAAATGGAGTGCTAAATGTCGGTACTCCTTCATTTTCTCTCTTGATGAAGGAGAACCAAAATCGTGATTAGATAACAGCTGCCATGGCCACCAGTACAATCCTTCTCACCAAGAAGTTGACCAAGTCTGAGGTCAAAAAGGTGCATACAGTTAAAGAGACTGTGAGTGGTGATGAGCCCGCAAGTGTACGGGTTGTACAAGTAATACAGTGGCCCTTTTTAAGAACCGGAATGTTGAACCCACAGGGACTGGACCAATTCAGCTAACTATCAAGTTCAA
>JACEIK010003397.1:123541-133828 GCA_018107945.1 Datura stramonium | reverse complement strand
TTGGGTTAAATACGAGAGTTTTAATCCATAGGCAATAATTCTTGACTAGCAACCAGAGGAAAGATTAATCAAATTGTATCGATAATTTATTTCTCTACATATTCGTTTTAGCCTCAGCATGCTCATACTTATAGTTTACTTGAGCCATTTTACTACTTGTTCGACCACGTGCACTTGCGTGTAGTCATCCAGACGGACGAACAATCAGCAGCTCTTTTCAATCGCAACCTTAATATTGAGAGAATGGAACGAATTTCAGTACTAAATTTGACAAAAATTATAACTTTCAATACTAGTAATAACTATAATTCAACTTTGCAGAGTATGGCCAAAAACGTATGATTTCTCGAGAGTTCAGAAGAGAGAAATGCTTACTTAAAGCCTATGGCCATTCAGGTATAAATTTGGGGCAATTCTTATAATTCTCCTCGGTGAAGTTCTGATTTACCGGGCATATTTCGAGAAACTAACTCGTAGGAATGCTCCCTGCAGTCTTAGAACTTTATACCTAAAGTTAATTAATGTTTGGACCGTGTTTAGCAGCGTAATCAGAAGAATTTTTCATGAACATATTGTATTGCTCTCTCTTTGGATGAAGGTCTTTTGTTTGATAATAAACCAAATGAAACACTCAAACTTATATAACAATTGGGCAGTGGATAGGGGGTCCGTGTCGTGGCATCCATAGCGCCGATTTATGGGCATGTCACGGCTCCCAACGCAGAGGGAGGAGGTCCGTGACACGCTGCCCTTGTTGCAGCCTGCTCCGATCTTCTCCCTCGCTACCTTGATTTCACGCTCGTACGTCCTTTTTCCAGGCCCTTACTTGTATGCTTCATACTCTAAAACTCTCGACTTATGTACGAACGCACCAATGAACGATAGGAACTTACAGGGTGTAACATCCTCCCCGTCTTAGGAACATTCATCCTTGAATGCCAACTTCAAACTTGCAGGAGTTAACTCTTTTAACTAGTATACTAGAAAAATTTCGGCAGAGTCTCCCCTTCAATATGGACTATCTGAAAACATAAAACACAGAAAAGTCCAACACAGGCATCTCACAGGACACTATAACAACCATTTCACAGCAAAGAGTTAGCCAACTGAGTAGTATAGATAACAAAAGTAGTAAAATAACAACTGAACGAAAATTTTTCCTTAACTGCATAATCTGGGTCAACCCTAGAACACGTGAGGATATCTAGACCTCATATCATCCTCAACCTCCCAAGTCATTTCTTCTTTATTCTTGTTCCTCTATAATACTTTAATAGAGGCGACATCTTTTGTTCTCAACCTACGAACCTATCTATCTAATATGGCCACTGGTACTTCTTCGTAGGCTAACCCCTCAGTAAACTGAACGTCCTCAACTGGAATGACTCGGGACGGGTCCCCTATACACTTTCGCAACATTGACACGTGAAAGACTAGGTGAACAGATTCTATCTCTGGAGGGAAGTCTAGCTCATATGCCACTTGGCCTATTCTCCGGAGGATCCGATATGCATCAACAAACCTAGGGCTAAGCTTGTCTTTTTTACCAGATCTCATTACACCTTTCATCGGCAAAACTTTTAGAAATACCTAGTCATCAACATTGAATTCCAAGTCCCTACGCCGCACATCAGAATAGGATTTTTGGTGATTCTGAGATGTCAGCAAGCACTCTCTAATGAGATTTACTTTCTCCTCTGATTGATGGATCATGTATGGTCTAATTAACTCTAATTCTCCTACCTCGAACCATCCGATGGGGACCTGTATTTTTTCCCATATAAGGCCTCATATGGCGCCATCTGAATTGTCGAATGATAATTGTTGTTGTACACAAATTCAATAAGGGGTAAATGTTCATCCTAACTGCCCCCGATGACTAGCATGCACGCCCGTACGATATCCTCGAGTGTCTGAATTGTACGTTCTGCCTTCCAATCTGTCTGAGGGTGGAATGTTGTACTCAAATTGACCTGTGTCCCCAAACATCTCTGAAATGACTACCAGAATCTAGCTGTGAATTGTGTCCATCTGCCAGAAATGATAGATGCTGGGACACCATGTAACCGAACTATCTCCCTGATATACAACTCAGCATAATCCTCGGCCAAGAAGGTGGTCCTAATTGATGAGCTGACTTCATAAATTTGTCGGCAATCACCCAGATGGAATCAAATCTATGCCTGGTATGGGGTAATTCTGTCACAAAATCCATGTTGATTTCTCCCCATTACCACATAGGTATCGCTATTTCTTGTGTCAATCCGTCGTGTTTTTGGTGTTCAGTCTTTACCTGCTGGTAGTTAGGGCATTGTGTTACAAATTCTACTATACCCTTTTTCATCCCAGGCCACCAGTAAATCTCTTTTATGTCATTATACATTTTCATCGAAACTGGATGAAGAGAGTATTGAGAGTAATATACCTCGGCCATAATCTGCTGGCAGAGCCCTGCTACATCTAGAACGCAAAGGCAACCGCTAAATCTCAAGACCCCATCTTCGGTAACCTCGAAATCCAATACTTCACCTTGCTGTAACTTATCTCTGAGCCATCCTAAATGGGGATCTTCATACTGTTGTTCTTTTATCTCTACAACCAGGGAGAATACTGCGATATTCTATATCACTGCCCCACTGCCTCCCGAGTCTATTATTCAAAAGGCCAAACTGGATAACTGATGCAATTCTCGGTCCAGATCTCGCTGTTCGAGCCTCATATGTGCCAAACATCCAATTGATATATGTCTAAGGGAATCTTCCATGATATTATCCTTTCCTAAATGATACAAAATGTTCACTTCATAGTCCTTCAATAGTTCTAACTAGCGACGCTTCTATAGATTCAACTCTTTCTATGTAAAGATATACTGGAGGCTCTTATNCTGGAGGCTCTTATGATCATTGAAGATATCTACATGCACACCATATAGATAGTGCCTCCATATTTTTAAGGCATGAACTACTGCAGCTAACTCCAAATCATGGGCGGGGTAGTTCTTTTCATGTTTCCTCAGCTGCCTTGACGCATAATAAATTACCATACCGTGCTACATCAAAACACACCCTAACCCAATGCTCGAAGCATCATAATATACTGCATACCTCTATGAACCTTCTAGCAAAGCTAGTACTGGTGCCGATGTCAATCTATTTTCCAACTCTTGAAAACTCTGTACACAAGATTCAGTCCAGTGAAACTTAGTCGATGTTTGAGTTAACTCGGTCAAAGGCGCTGATAAGGTAGAAAACCCCTTTACAAATCTTCTATAGTATCCGACTAACCCCAGGAAACTACGTACCTCAGTTGGAGTTCTAGGTCTAGGCCAGGTCTTTACTGCATCGACTTTTTGTGAATCGACCTTAATACCAGCATCTGACACAATATGGCCCAGAAAGGCTACATAATTTAGCTAGAACTCACAATTAGAAAATTTTGCATACAACTTCTGATCCCTAAGAATATAGAGCACCGTTCGCAAATGATCTCGGTGTTCTACTTCTGAACGGAAATACACCAGAATGTCATTAATGAATACTATCATAAACAGATCTAGATATGGCCAGAAGATGTTGTTCATCAGATCCATAAACACTGCTGGGACATTCATCAACCCGAAGGACATAACTAGGAATTCAAAATGACCATACCTGGTCCTGAAAGATGTCTTTGAGATATCTCTCTCCCAAACTTGTACCGGGTGATACACAAACCTTAAATTAATTTTGGAAAAGTATCTTTCCCCTTGTATCTAGTCAAACAAATCATCTATCCTGGGAAGCGGGTATTTATTCTTAATGGTAACTTTATTCAATGACCGGTAATCTATACACATGTGGAGGGAGTCATCTTTCTTCCTTACAAACAAAACTGGCGCAACCCACAGTGAAGTACTCAACCTGATGAAGCCCTTATCTAGAAAATACTTCAACTATTCTTTCAATTCTCTGAGCTCAGCAGGATCCATTTGGTACGGAGGGATGGATATAGGATGAGTACCTGATAGTATGTCAATAGAGAAATCAATTTCCCTTTCTGGGGGGATGCCAGGGAGTTCATCTGAAAACACATCTAGAAATTCATTGACCACATGATTAGACTGGAGAGTCGGGGATTCTTCTTGAACATCCTGAACCCTGACAATATTATAAATGCAAAACTTTGCTATCAACTTCTTTGCCCGAAGATAGGATATAAACCTACCTTTTGGCGTGGCTGTATTGCCTTTCCACTCTCGCACTACCTCCCCTTGAAAGTGAAATTGGAAAGTCTTTGTCTAACATTCTACATTAGCATAACATGGCGCTAGCCAGTCCATACCCATAATTGAATCAAAATCAATCATTTCTAGTTCCACCAATCTGCCAAAGTCTAGGGACCAACAACCTCTACCGTGCAACCCCGATAGATTCTTTTAGCTATGATAGAATCACCAACGAGTGTAGACACTGAAAAGGGTCACTGAAGCAATTCTGGCGTTATGCAAAACTTTCTGGCGACTATTGGCGTAACATTAGACAAAGTGGAACTTGGGTCTATCAAAACATAAAATGAATGAGAACAAATGTCCAGCATACCTGTCACAATATCCGGCGATGACTCTGACTCCTGTCGACCCGGTAAAGCATAAGTGCAATTCATACCAATACATGAAATAGATGCCCCTGGCCTTCCTCGGCCTCTTCCGACTGGAGTTGAGGGCCTGCGTCTTACTGGAGGTGTTGGGGCATGTGACCCTGCTAAAGATTTGTCCTATTGGTCCCGATCACCCTGACCTCTGGCTGGACAACCTCTCATCATATGACCCTCTTGTCCACAGGTATAACATGCAGTAGAACCATACCTGCATGCCCCGAGATAACATCTACTACAGATAGGACAATGTGGCATGGTGAATCTACTCTGCTCTGACCCTCTCTGCTGCTGCAAACTTGATGCCTGTGAGCTCTCGCTGGGTCTCAAATTCCCCAGGTAGTCTGATCTACCACCCTGCTACTGCTGTGGAGGGTGGGGTTTGGGGAGTTCTACCTGATAGTCATGGCCTAGGTCTTCCCTGAAACTCTGCCTGTGTGTCACTAAGTCTATCCCTGTGGCGCTACTTGTGATTTACCCTCTCTATCTCTCGTTGTTGCTGTCTGATCCACTCAATACTCTGAGAAAATGCCTGAATACAGGCGATATCCAAGTGCTCACACAACGTATCAATAACACAAGTCTCCACGTACTCTGGAAGCAGCCCCATAATAAATCGGTGCATTCTAGCTGGCATAGTGTCTACGAAAATCTGTGCATATCGGGCCAAAGAATCAAATCTAATAGCATACTCCGAACACTCACCGAGAGCTGCTTTAGATGCAAAAACTGATCTACCCGAGCCTGTCGAATTTCCTGTGACAAATAATGATCTTGGAAGGCCTCTAAAAAGCTGGACCAAGTCAGGAGGGGGGGGGGACATCTCTACCACAGGAACTTTCCCAACTCTCATATCATAACACTACTATGACCCGTAGTCGAAACACCGCTAACTCAACTGACTCCGCGGGTATAGCACGCATCACCCTGAAAATCCACTGCAGTTGGTCCAAGAAGACCTAAGGGTCCTCAAATCGGTTCGTTCCTATAAATTGCGGGGACTTAGAGCGAGGAACTCTCAAACCCTCGAACTACCAGGTCCTCCTAAAGACTCAACAACAACATGTGCCATAGGATGACGCTGCGCAGCCATCATCTAAGCTAGCATGAAGACAGCGCTCCTAACCTCCTAATCTGATGGTGTCGGTATAGAAACTACTGGAGGTGGTGCCGACATCTGCCGCTCTAGATGGCTCCTGGCGGAGAATGCTGGGGGGACTAAGATGAAGTCTCTGTATCTCCCTCTTATCGGGCTGGGTCTGACTAGGTGTCACGACCCGAGAGTACACCCGGATAATAAACACGGGACAAGGAGTCCCGAGAGACCAAAAGTCAACCCATAGCATGAGCATAACCCTAATTCATTAATATAAAGCGGAAAAAATTAACTCATAAACCGTAAAGTACTGAAAACCATATCATGAGAGATAAAAGAAACAAAAATACAATATCCAAACATAAACGACTGAATACTACACATAAGTCTGAAAGCCTTTAATAATAAAAGACGAGTTGAAGGGACAAGACCCCAACTAACCCAAACAGTCCAAAAACATAAGATAAACAAGATGTGAACATGAAGCCCTCGAATCATGAGGACTCACCACTGAAGACTGAGCAGAACTGGGTGCAACCTAGGGACGATGCTGAACCTGCAAACTAGATCCTGAAAATTTGTGGGTCAGTACTCGGAAAGTACTGAATATGTAAGGTATGCAAAACAAGGCTTAAAAACATGAAAGTTATAGGAGTGGGACATCATGATCATAAAACTAAAATTGTAAGTATATCGTATGACTCAATATTTTAAAAACTACTCAAAAACCCAACAAAGTCGTAATGTGCGGGGAGAATATTTAATATGTCATAATTTGAGCCAAAAGAAAATAACCATGAATATTTCTAAACCATGAGGAAAAATAGGAGATTTCTATAACCGACATACTTCACATGAGCACACATGAAGTCCGAGTTGTACTCCTAGTTAGGAGGCCATTCATATCTTGCCAAGGGTATGAACAATGAAAGGCGTGATATCACTCATGATGGCCCCGTAGAGCATAGGGGACAGTCACTGAGGAGGTCCCAAACATAATCCTATGGTGGCACGTAGTTCTGAGATTCGGGATGTAACCTGGGCTCCGAACCTACTCGGTGTTAAGTACTACTCCCAAAACATGCAATGTGCTCATAGAAATTCATACATGACATGCATGTCTAGTTAAATTGTGAGANGTTCTGGGCCGCACGCGCGCTACACTGATGTATTCAACGAGTTTATAGCCTTGGCCGACAGGCCCGGGTAATCTTTGAAATTTCATCGTGATGGGGATAGCTTGAGAATTCATAATACTAGCCATGGAATTTGGGCCCGTGAGTCGGCCAAAGACATAGTTAATAAATAATACACAACGTATGGGCATCGCCCAAAATCTTTATCATTCTTGAAATGCTTTATTTATGCAAAATATAATCATGACAACATAAGAAATTAAAAACTTGAAGACATGCTTGAAATTCAAAAATTCGTATTAAGCTTGCGGAATCATCATGAACATGAATTTTACTAAAACTCCTTCACAATTGGGCATACACACTTTTATAGGTTAGATCATGATATAATGGGTAAACAAGTTAAATCAACCCAAATTATTTGAAACTCATAAGTTAGACTTACTACAACAAGCTCATTTCACATTTGAAGAATTCATGCAATTTGATAAAGGCCCATAAAGTTTTGGTAACTTTAAACATAGATTTAGGGAGAAATTGGGCATCGGTAGGGACTTAAATACCAATTCAAAACCCCACATACCTAGAATTTCGTGATTTCCTACTCCCTTGAAGAACCCCAAGTGAAAACTTAAGGAACTTGAAGAAAATGGCTTGAAACCCTTCTTACTCCCTTCTCCAATACTTGAAATTGCTAAAATGGAACTTAACAGGAGTTTTCATCCCTTAAAGACCCTATTTCGTCCTCAAAACGACGTGGTTTAGGGCCCAAAAGCATATAAAAGTCAAAATTGCCCTTACTGATATTTCCCTGAAAAGCAGTTCTAGCCCCGACCACGAGTCGCGCTACGAGTCGTACCATCAAGTCACAACTTGTGGTTGCCTCTTGTGGTCACTTCCCCCTTTCTCCTAACTTTCTGAATTTGGCCACGACTGGTAACCCACGACTTGTACTACCATCCTACGGGTCATACTGTCAATCGTGGTACCATCCACCCAAACCCGTACGACTTAACCACAACTCCTCACCACGACTCGTTGCTACATCCTACAAGTCGTTCCATGACCCATGACGACTCACTCTGGCACCACTAAGATATTCACCACGAGTCGTACCTTCTCACCACGGCTCATAGGAATACCCATGACACAACCTCAAGTTCCCAATTTCATCACGACTCGTGTCACGAGTTGTAGGTCCTCACCATGACTCGCACCTCGAGTCGTACTGGTGCAAAATTCCAGGTTTTCTACAGTTTTTGACTTAAACTCCCAGGTCTATTCGTAGGCCCTTCCGGGGTGTTACACTGGGGCACCCTACTAGTACCCTCTCCTACTGTGACGTCTAACTTCCGGCTAGTCCTAGTCTGTCGCGTGTCGGACATTTCTCTTAGACAAGAAGAATATAGTAAGATTAGGGACTCAACCCTACACACAACTCTATAGCACGAATGAAAGAGAAAGAAGACTAACAACCCTATCATGCCTCGTAGCCTCCTGTCTATAGAATGTGGTGCACAACACATCCATAGGCAAGACTCTACTTGACACAGCTTGCAAACTCCCTAGGATACGACCGGCTCTGATACAAAGTTTGTCATGCCCCACCTTGGGAGGAATGACTGGCACTTAGTGCCACACTAGAATCTGACTAACGTGGCTAGCCTTATGTGCTTCTGGTGCATGCCTGTAAAAGGAAACAACTAACCAACCACAAGACCACAAGCAATAAAAGGGAATCTTATGCGGGCTGACAAGACCACCATGCTGTCTAGTTTTAGCAGAATGAAAATGAGGCAACTACAACTATACTGTAGCCGACAAGGCACTTACTAACAGTTAAACAAGGCCCCACACTGCCATCACATGACATAAAACATATATAAGCCCCACACGGCCAACAACAAAACAAACAACTAGAAATTTGTAGCCTTCAAGCCTCTAGGAGTGGAATAATGGTCGAGACAGGGCCCCAACCTACCCATAACTGAACAATCAAAAGAGCAAACCTTCTAATTATTATCTCTAGAGGAAGGGAGTTGACTGTACAACTGACTCAGACTGAATGCTAATGCGGTCCTGGTCTGCGCCTATCCACACCTGCAGGCAAGTAATGCAGCGCCCCAAGGATGGGCGTTAGAACAATATGTACTGAATATGTAAGCCAGTAAAAGAAAATAACCGAATAAAATTGAAATGAAAATGAAAGTAACTGAGTAGAAGGGATAGAGATATAACTTGATTAACGTAACTTCCTGTTACCTAATCTACCAGTAACCAGTGAAAACAAGAACCTTATCTGGCCCCAATAAGCCCAGAAGGTACAATAATCACAGAATAACCTACTCTAGGCCCCCATAAGCCCTGGCGAGCACACTTCAATCTACATTACCCCTAACAAGGTTAAAGTGAGTTAGATGGTAACTATAACCAACCTACCAGTCCCTGGGTCTGCAAATGATCCCACTCGACCCCTGATTTGTAGCTGTGCTGAGTCTAGTGGACACTTGATAACTGCACCCTAGGCACCAAGCTCGATGAGAGTGTGATTCCGATACGGCATAAAGCTGATAGAACAGCCATGGAATGGACTGTAATATGGCCCTTAGGCCACTGCATCTTCTCTTGAGATGGTATATCGCTCCTTGGAGTGACATCACATAGCCCATGGCAGGCGACGGCATAGCTAGTATCCCCGGGGTTGGTCACGAAAGGCTATACAGGGCAGGGTCAATCCCAAACTAAACATATAGTGTTGGTCTCAACTAATAGCAACAACTAATCACAATAACAATACTTCTGGCTCTCTTATAGAGACCCAAACTATATTACAATACTATAAAAGGTAACCTGCTGAAGGGATTCACCTTAACATACCTCGATCGTTGATCCCCAATTAACTGACGAGTTTCAACTTGTAATCAGCAGCTCTCTTCAATCGTAACCTTAATATTGAGAGAATGGGACTAATTTCAATATTAAATTCAGCAAAAACAATAACTTTTAATACTATTAATAACTATAATTCAACTTTGTAAAGAACGGACGAAAACATATAATTTCCCGAGAGTTCAGAAGGGAGAAATGCTTACTAAAGCCTGTGGCCGTTTAGGAATCAATTTGGGGTAATTCTGATAATATCTACTTGGCGGAGTTTTGATTTAATAGGTTTATTTTGAGAAACTAAATTCATAGGAATTCTCCCTGCATTCTTAGAACTCGATACCTGAAGTTAATTCACGTTTGGACCGCGTTTAGCAGCGTAACTGGAAGAATTTTGCATGAAAATTACCTATTGCTCTCTCTCTCGATGAAGGTCTTTTGTTTAATAATAAACCAAATGAAACACTTGAACTTATATAACATTTGGGCGGTGGACAGGGGGTCTGTGTCACAGCCCCCATCGCGCGTGTCAGGACCCCT
>JACEIK010003397.1:111716-123172 GCA_018107945.1 Datura stramonium | reverse complement strand
CTATATTTATAGTTGAGCTTTAAATGTCGTTTTTGCCCTCAAGTATTTGTCTTTAAAATTAGAAAATTTTATCCCGGAGAGGCCTTGCATGCCTCCCCCTCCATATCCCCAAGTTGGGCTCATGTTTCCTTTGATGTTTAGCCTGGGCACCTAACCCCATTCATATCACCAAGGAGTTAGCCAAATTTCAGCATTTCTGGATCATCCCGGCGCCCCACGCCTCTCATGTGGCCAAGGTGTTGATTGAATGATTCCCTGAAGTTTGGGACCTGGAGTTCGGCACCAGCCATAGCCCCAGCTTTGGTGCACAATTCTCTAAAGTTTGGGACCTAGCGCCTGGTGCCAGCCATAGCCCTAGGTCATTCTTCTCAAACTCTCAAATCTTTACACCATGAGCTAATTTCGGTCCTTTTTCCTTGGTTTCCAGCTCAAAACAGCTAAAATCATTTGTGATATTACAACACACACAAAAACATGAATTCATGCATTTCTTAAGAATTATGAACTCAAAATAAGGTAAAATATGGGCAAAAACATGACAAATGGGCATAGAAATATGCCTAACATCAAGGTTCTGTACAGAGTAAAACTAATACGATATAGAGCTATATAGTTGTATGTTTGGTGTGGACATGATTCCATTGGATTTATTGATTTGTATTTTTTATAACATGTGATAACTTAATGTCTGGTTTTGAGAACTATATATTTTATACTGGTTGGAAAAGTTTGGCCTGATGATGTGATGGAACTGCTTAGTATTAATGACTATATGGATGTATGAGTTGAGTGATCTTTGTGTCTGGTTGCTAGCGTCTCTTGGTTGTTTATTGATTTATACTGCATACTTTTTATTATTTAAGGTCGGCATATGATGCTTACCAGTACATAGTGGTTGTACAGATGCTACTCCTACACTTTTTTTGAGTGTAGATTGTGGTCCAAGGAGTTTGTTGAGACGACACCTTTAGAGTCGTCTGAGACTTGATCTAAGAATAAGCTGACTCCTATCCAGGCTACCGTAGATCCTCTTTTAGTAGATGTATATTTATTTATAGACACTTCTTTATGCTTTCTATTATTTTACTACTCTTAGACATTTATGGATAGGGTCCTTTATACAATGACTTTGAAATATTTGGGGTGGTAATTGATAGTTCTACTGCTATTTCTTTATTTTGTTTTGAAGAACTCCGCTATTTATTTAATGAGTATTCTAGCTTGATCAAAATAGATGTATGAATGCTAGTTTAATTAGGAAACAATGGTACGCCCAATGGGGGGGGAGGATTAGTGTGGGTGCCAATCACCGTTTCTTAGGCCATGAAAAAATTAGTATCAGAGCCCTAGATTCATTGATCTACTTGTACAAGGACATGTCTAGTAGAGTCTTGTTGAATGGTGCAGAGATGTTTGTACTGCTCTTCAAGAGGCTATGGGACACTAGGAAAACTCACTTCTTTCTTTTTTTCGTGCTATTACTTTATTCCAATTGGTGTCTGGTGATCTGAACAGATATCTAACATCTTTCATTCTTTTCTCTTTTAGATGGTGAGGACACGATTTGGAGGTGTCAAAGAAGAGGTACCCAAGCCGGCTACTATGGTCGTAGCTCGTGGTAGAGGATAGGACAAGGAAAGAGGACGAGGCCGCGGACGGAGAGGACAGTGGCTGAAGGCCGGGCCCAAGCTATTGGTCCAACTCGAGAGAGATTCGAGTCTCCCATAAATCCCGAGGTTAAGGAAAGATAGCAGAGGAGGAAGCGTTACAATTTTGGGAGGGTGTTGTGCCCACTATGGTTTCCGTAGATATATTAGTTCAGGTATTGAACTTGTTGATCAGATTGGTGGGTAATAGAGAAGCATATGTAGCTCCGACGAGTCAGCATTCGGGGTGTTGCATGTTATTGTTGTAGCTCCTCGATGGATTAGATTTATAACATGGGAATATTCTTGAGATTGGTGACTAGGCCAGTAATGACTAGTTGTAATAATTCTCCAAAGTCCCTAAGTTTAGACCCTAGACTTAAAGTAGAAACCACAAGAAAAATGATAAAATCTCACAAGATGAGTGGAATCACGACTCTTCATGAGATGTCACGGATCATGATATGACCCGCGTTGATTAGTTAATTTTTCCAGATCCTAATCTAATGAACCAGATGATGAATCATTGTCATGTAATGACTTGTGACCATGAGTCAGAGGTGGGAACTTTAGAAGGCCCAAGACACTATCAGTGGCCACGAGTCACAGTACGACTCGTGGTATCATATGATGGATAGTGGTATGGGGTTGTGGTTTGAGAATCAGAGAACAATCCAGAACACTGTTGGTGACCACGAGTCTTGGAACAACTCGTGGTATCATAATATGGGTAGTGAGAAACAGACTAGAGAGTGACCAACCAGACTCCAGTGACCATAAGTCGTGGTCAATCACCACGATTGGTATGATGACTCATCGTCACTGGACGGGTTGAATTTCCAAGCGAGTTTCTAGGGGTATTTTAGTAACTTTTCATATTTATATCATCTAAACAAGAATATTTTGGGACTCCAAAAGAGTATATTTAAGGGTTTAATTAGTTTATTCTCCTATTCCCTTTCATTACAACATGAGAATCAAGATCATTAGCTCTCTAGTTCATTAAGCAAGCTAGGACGTCATCTTCTCCAATCTGGGGTTTTTTAAGCTTAAGTCTATGTTTTTCATTCCAGGTATGTAAGGATAACTTACAGGAGGAATTCTATTCATCCTCATGCACTGCACCTATGCATTGAGATTAAAGTTAGGGTTTTTACCCAATTCTTGAATTATTTTCTTCTCTATATATAGAATTGTTCATTGTTGAGTTATTCCTATTGAATTGTCTTCCTTGGTTATTTATTATAGTTCTCTTTATGTATTGTTAATATCTCTTGATTATTGATTATTGATGATTGGTTCATGACTCTTATCCCATGAACCCTAATGCATATAAGTCATGATTTTGATAGCATTGTTATTTGAGATGAATACATCATTTTCATAAAGTTGAATGATTTGTTAGAGAGTGTTCATGAAGAGATTTTGAGAAAAAAATATGATTTTGAGTTTTGAGCATCGAAGATTACAAGTTTTTACAAGATATTTGGACCATAGAGGCTCCCAAGCTTTTATAGAGAAGAAAGGCTCAATAGAGATTTTAAAACATCTATTATATCTATGGCTAAAGTGCTTTATCAAAGATGTTTTCAGTTGCCTCAAATAGGCATAAGTATATGAGCATATGCTTTGAGAGGATTATTTAGCACCGAGTTGGGTGAAGGGTTCAGATAACTCGTAATCCCCAGAACTACCTAGCCAACATAGGTTAGGATCATTTCATTTATTCAAGTAACTTCTCAGATAAGCCCTTGGTAAGTTCTCAATTATGGATCCATAGATAGTGATCGTTCTCTTCCCTGGCAAGGCTTTGAGCGGCTCTGCCAACTTAAGCAACATGGTTGGGCATTATGTGCTCATTCATGATGATGTTGGTTATGAGAAACTCCCCAAGATAAAGTCATGCACTTTTACATATATTTCTTTGAGATTGTTTTGATGCACGATTTTATTACATAACTATTTTACACATTGAGCATATTGTGTTTATTGTATCATTCAAAGCTTCAGTTTCAGTCATATTACATAAGTTCAGATAGTCTTGCTTAATTGTTGTTTCATTAAGCCTTATTACATATCGTACATTCCACGTACTGACGTCATTTGGCGTTGTATCTTATTATGATGCAGATTCAGGTAGACAAGATTAGCAACAACTTCTCCGTTTGGATCTCACGTTCATTCAGCGAGTCTCATTCATTTGAGTTATTTTATTTGGTAGAGCTTAAGGTAGTCATGGGAGCTATGTCTTGTAATCTATTCTTCAGTTATAGAGGCCTCATAGATTAGTTGGAGTTGAGTCAATAATATTACTTTCTAATATTGATTTTTTCTGTTGCAGTTCATAAATCACATATTATATATTGATCTCACATAGATTTAGCATCTGCATTACTTTATTGTACTCTCAACTGGTATTAAGCCAGGCCACGAGTTCTCTTATATCACTAGGTTGTTTGAGTGCGGGCCACATCAATGGTGTAGACTCGGGGCATGATAAATTTAGTATCAGAGACATAGGTTCAAAGAGTCCTAGTGTGTCTATTAAGCTGCTTCTAGTAGATTCCTTCTTATAGGTGTGAAGCGCACCATATCTATATTAGGGAGACTGCTGGGCATTAGGAAATACTTCCTTTTTTCATACTCTAGATCGTGTGATAGAATTTAATTCTATAAAGACTTTTTCCTAACTCGTGCATTCACGTGTTTTAGATCATGCCTCCTAAATGTACTTCAAACAAGAGGAATGCAGTTAACATGCCTCCATAGACTAGGATGTAGAGCAGGAATGGTCCCTGCNCTCCGCGATGGAGCCGTGTCACGCTGCCATCGCGGAGCAGTTAACATGCCTCCATAGACTAGGATGTAGAGCAGGAATGGTCCCTGCACTCTAGTTCAGGGATCTAGTGTTGGAGCCCAACATAGACCGACTACTTGTGGAAGGATTCTAGAGACACCAATTCTTTAGCCCCCTAGTATGGGTACTTCAGAGGTAAATTTCAGAGGGGCAATTCAAATACTCACTCAGTTAGTGGTTGCTCAGTTAGGTCATCAGAACTTAGCCCCACCTAGTTTCAGTTCTCTTAACTCAGGAGTGTAAGGAATTAAAAAGTTTTTGAGGATGAACCCTTCAGTGTTTATAGGGTCTAAGGTTATGAGGACCCTCAAAACTTTATTGATAATATTTGGAAGATTTTGAAGGCAATACATGCCATAGAGACAGAGGGAATTGAGTTTGCTTCTTATCAGCTCAATGATGTGGCTAATGTACGGTATGACCAGTAGGATCAAGGGCTAGGTGATAATGCAGGTCCAGCCACTTGTGGATAGTTTGGAGAAAGATTTCTTGAATCACTTCTTCCCTCAGGAGCTAGAAGAGGCGAAGGCATAGGAGTTTGTGATCTTAAAGTAGGGCACTATGAGCATGAACAAGTATAACCTTAAGTTCATCCAGTTATCCAAATATGCTCCGGAGATGGTACCAGATATGAGGGCCAGAATAAGGAAATTCGTGCTTGGATTGGGCAAGCACGTGAAGAAGGAGTGCAAGGGTTCCCTATTGATTAGTGATATGGATATTGGTAGACTTATGGTATATGCCCAATACTTAGATGAAGATAAGCAGAAGGACAATGAAGAGCAATAGAGTAAGAGAGCTAAGTTGTCAATTAATAAGACCACACAACAGAGGAATGGAAATGGAAATAGGTCTTTCTTCATAATGAGGTCCTTTGGACCTATAAAATCAGCTAATACTTTAGCTTTAGGTAATACGAATGAGAAGAGGTCCCAAGGGAAAGGTAATGTAGTTTAGGGAACCTCTCGACACCCACCATGTAGCAGGTGTGGATGGTCCCACTTTGGTGAATGTCGTTCGGGTAGAGATGTATGTTATGGATGCGGCCAGTAGGGCTATTATTATAGAGATTGTCCATCCCAGTATGGTAATGGGGTTAATAGAGCTCAGTCTACCCCCATAGTAGGTAGAGTTGCCCAAAAGGGCACTACTTCAGGGACAGCCAGAGGCCAAATCCATCTGTATGCTATATCTAGTCCTAGGATCATGAGAACTCCCCGGATATTGTCGCTGGTATGTTAAAAGTATTCTGTATTGATGTATATTCTTTACTTGATCCAGGTTCTATGATATCATTTATGACTCTATATGTGGCCGCTAAATTCAAAATCTCCCTGAAACAACTCTTAATGCCTTTCAGTATTTCTACTCCAGTCGGTGAGTCAATCTTAACTAAGAGAATCTACAAAGATTGTATAGTTCTAGTCCATCATAAAGTCACCACAACTGATCTAGTAGAGTTAGAAATAGCGGATTTTGATATTATTTTATGCATGGACTGGTTGTATTCGTGTTATGTCACCATTTATAGGACCCGAGTAGTAGAGTTCCAATTTCCAGATAAGCTAGTTTTAGTTTTTGAGGGTAGTCTTGTTATACCTAAGGGTTGTTTCATTTCATACCGTAAGACCAGAAAGTTAATCTCGAAAGAGTTTCTATCATTTAGTAGAAGTGAAAGACCCTAATTCTAAGGTACCATCTCTTCAGTCAATTCTAGTCGTAAATGAGTTTCCATAGGTCTTTCTAGATGATCTTCCCAGAGTCCTTCTAGATAGGAAAATAGATTTTGGTATAGATGTCATTTTCTAAAACTCAGCCTATTTCTATTCCATAATATAGAATGGCTCTAGCCGAGTTAAAAGAGTTGAAAGAGAAGTTAAAGGATCTTTTAGACAAGGGTTTCATCCGTCGTAGTGCTTCACCTTGGGGTGCTCCAGTTTTCTTCGTGCATAAGAAGGATGGTACTCTTAGAATGTCTATTTATTACCGTTAGTCGAACAAAGTCATTATCAAGAATAGGTAACGCCTTCCTAGAATTGATTAATTGTTCGACTAGCTTTGGGGTACCAAATATTTCTCAAAGATAGATCTCAGGTTGGGTTATTATTAGTTGAATGTTAGAGTATGTGATAATTCCAAGACAGCATTCAGGATCCATTATGGACATTTTGAATTTGTTGTTATGTCCTTTGATTTGACTAACGCTCCTGCAACATTTATAGACCTCATAAACAAAGTGTCTAAACATTATTTGAACATTCTTGTTATTGTGTTCATCGATGACATCTTAGTTTACTCCAAGAGTGAGGAGGAACATGCTAGTCATCTTAGAATAGTCCTGTAAACACTAAAGGAGAAGAAGTTATTCACCATGTTCTCTAAGTATGAATTTTGGCTGAAGTCAGTGGCTTTTCTAGGCCACATAATCTCCAGTAAGGGTATTAAGGTTGACTCTCAGGAGATTGAGGTAGTAAAGAGTTGGTCCAGACCCATTACCCAAACTGATATTAGGAGTTTCTTGGGATTAGCTAGTTACTACAAGAGTTTTGTAGAAGAATTCTCAACTATTTCTGCTCTGTTGACTAAGTTGACTGATGTGTCGTTATTTTACGGCACTTTCGACACTTAAAACCATGAAACTATACACATTATGGGTATGTGCATGTAGATATGATGCGTTTGTGTTGAATGTTGGAGGAAAATAGGTCCGAAATGGGAAATACACAAAGTAAGGAAGAAAAGGACTGAATTGAAGGTTGCCAGACATGTCATGAATTGTCATCCCAAGGAACAACTCGTGCCTGGAGTCGTGGGGGAGAAGAGAAAGTTTAAGGTTGAAGAAATAGTGCACTCAATAGATTGAAGCCACGACTCGTTACATCTGGTAACGAGTCATTAAGCCAGTCATGAAGACTAGGAAGATAAATTTTAAAAAAGATTCAGTGAAGATAACGACAGATGTAACGAGTCATCGGGTTTTGGGATGACTCATCAGCACTAGGATAAATCATCAGGTTAACTGGATATTTGAAGAAACAAGACCGTGATAGGCCTAACGAATCATGCCCGGACACAATGAGTTGTTAGGTGACCCGTTTCCACGACTGGGCCTAATGCTGAGGACGACTACTTTTCACTGGCCATGACTCGTTGGGCAACCCAACGGGTCGTTACTTGGCCCGTTAACCCTGCTGACCTGGAATTCAAATTTGGTTAGGAAAAGATTTGTTTAGAACAATAAATATAATTTTTAGGTTTATTTT
This sequence comes from Datura stramonium, assembly GCA_018107945.1. NCBI lineage: Eukaryota > Viridiplantae > Streptophyta > Magnoliopsida > Solanales > Solanaceae > Datura > Datura stramonium. The sequence goes on along the minus strand of JACEIK010003397.1, from coordinate 115,406 downwards.
TCGTACGCAGTAGTTTTTACCAACTTTCACATGAATTCTAGTATTGTTAACAATCATTCTTGGGTCAAGAAACAAAGTTTATAATTTTGTTCTTGATTTTGGGAATTAATCAACATTGGAGTTTTGTTCATCAAGTTTGGAGTTATATTCAATTTTCCTGGTTTTCTTCTACAAATTTTTGTAAGTTACAATTATCATTTATTCCTTATTTTGTGATTGTGATTATTCAAGCATGAGTAGCTAAACCCATAACTAGGGTTGTGGGAACCATTATGATTAACACACATAGGTTAAACACATAGTGATTCTTTAACGAGGTTTAATGCATGTATTCTGTTCCCTTCGTTTTAACTATTTATAACGGTTCAGACGTTGGAACTCGCCTTATTCTTACTTACCGGATCAAGGAGGTAGTGAATGGGAAAAGGGATTAACAATAGAGATTCGGGCTATCGACCCTCATCTAATAGCTTGAACTTGTCCGAGGATAGCTAATCCGATATTAAGAGTAAGGGTTAATTAAGCATATACCCATAAACGGATCAAGTTGCGTGGTGATAATCATCTAGATAGGGGACCAACCATTTAGGTGAACATAACTTACAAATATTGCATGCAAAACACCGGAATAGAGCACTAGTGCAAAAGCCTTGTGTTTATGAAGTTATGGGAACACAATCCGAGTAACTTGTCGATTGAATATAAACCGAAATTCATTTGAACTTTTACTAGTCTTTACTTTGTTTATTATTTTATTTCTTTCCCCCCAGGAAATAAGTTAGCCAATAGTAATAGTAATTCACATTAAGTCATGTTCTTTTCATATACCTCATGGGATCAACCCCAACCTTCGTTGGGTTCTATATTTGACATCGACCACTTTATAGCCCAATTGTGAGGTATGATTTGGGCGACATCAAATTTTGACGCCATTGCCGGGGAATACGGCTAAGGCTTTTGTTAATTGTGTTTGCTTTACTGTTGGTTCTTATTTGCTTTTTATTTTTCTTTTGTTGTTTTTTTAACAGGTCTTAGGTTCGTGCATGCCCAATACTAGGAGCCAAGGAAAATCCCTGGTTCAAATTGAACACGAACTTGAGCAGACACTGAGAAACTTTAGAAGAATGGCCAACATCCAAGAGCAGGAAACAGTGGACCAAGCTACAAAGAGAATGTTGGTTGAGGAACAAGCTCAGGCTATAGATTGTGAGTTAGCTAGGGTTGTTGAAGAGCAACGTCAAGCTGCCGAAGCAGAGCGGGCTAGAAGGAACAGAGATCCAGAACAATCGAGACACCGATATTACGATGAGGATGATGATGCTTATATAGACGATGTCGGTGCCACTGGAGCTATTGTCCCTCCCTCTTTGCCTACTGGGGCAAAGTTTGATATTACCAGTGCTATGATCCAATTGCTCAACATGTAGGGAATACTTGCGGGTCATGCAACTGATGATGCCCATACTCACTTTACCAATTTCGTGGGTATCTACAAGCCATACAAACAACTGAGAGTAAGTCAGGATGCAATTCGGCTGAGATTATTTCCCTTTTCGTTAGGGAGTGAGGCAACGCTCTAGGTTGCAGAACTGCCTAATGATTCTATCACCATATGGAGGGAGTTGAAGAGAGCTTTTATTGAAAGATTTTTCCCACCTTCCAAAGCCTTTCAGTTGAAAGATGTGATATATAACTTCAAGCAGTTAAATTCTAAGGCACTTCATGAGACGTGGTTGAGATTCAACAAGAAGCTGAAAAGGGTGCCCAACCATAGGATCCAAGAAGATTACATTGCTGGAAATTTTCCATAGATCATTAAATGCTAACACTAAGGCGGTGGCTGATATCGTATCTGGCGGATCATTCATGAGTCACACTTATGCTGAGGTTGTTTAGCTACTTGACAGAATCACCAAAACCAACCATGCATGGCACACTAGAGAGTCAGAGATTCTGGTTGGTTCTTATGCGGTTGGTATGCCTGTAGAATAGAGAAGAAAGAATGAAGAAATATATCAAGACATTGCTGAGATTAAGACAATAATAGGACTGCTTGCTAAGCATTTGATGGAAGCTAGAGCTGAGAAAGTTAATGTTGTGGGTTCTCATGGAAAGGCCCCGAGAAATAATGGAAGTGAATCTGAATCAAAGGAGGAAGCTAACTATCTGAATGAGAAAAGGGCGGGTTTTCGGACTACCACCCAAGGGTCTAATCAAGACTCTTGGCGTTAAGGTCAAGGGAACCAAGGTCGGAACTATTACAAGGATAACAATTACAATCGAAACTAATACAGAGAAAATGAGGACTGGAAGAAGCGTGATGAGTACAATACTAATGGAAGTGGTTTATATGTTCCTCCAAGGAACCGCGAGCCAGAGACTAGTGGTTCACGGGTAGAAGATATGTTATCCAAGGTGCTTAAACAGATGGAGGCGACAGATGGCCATTTCAAAGAACTCCGCGCTGATATTTTTGTGATGAACCAAAAGGTGGAATCACATGCTGTTGCCATAACGCAAATTGAGAAGCAGCTGAACCAGATGTCTGTTGTGATGAACCAGAGACAAAAAGGCATGCTTCCCAGGAACACTGTTCAAAATCTAAAAAATGATAGTCATTACATGACCGTCACTACTGGTGACGCCCGAATCGCGCATACCGCAAGTGTACGGGTCGTGCAAGTAATATAGTCGCTCTTTTTAAGAACCGGAATGTCGAACCCACAGGAACTGGACCCATTCCTCTAACTATCTATTTCAAGTGTGATCTTAAATACAGAAAATGTCGGTTATAGAAGTTTTCGAAGAAGATTAATTAAGTCTAGTTTTGGTCAACGAAATACTCTGAATTCACTCTAGGTGCAACATAGAGTTAAAACCAGCTAATCATGCGATACTACGATTTGCAATGGTTTAAGTATGAAACTATCGATTGTCATCTCACATAATTAGAATTCAATGTTCATGGTCTTTCGAGCCTCTAAACGCGACAAGCTAGCCTCACTGCATCATTGTGAGCGAGGATGCTAATTCTAGTTCGTGGGCAATCAATTTTGTTGTTGTTTACGTGGAAATGATTAGGGACTTTCGTGCACCTAATCATTTAACTCAACTTAGCCTCACAACTACTTCTTCGAGTGGTTATGTGATAAACCTAAGTCAGTCAGTCTTTAAATAATCCTATTTCATCAACCAAGCAAGGTGTTAGGTATATCTCTATCCTAACACAGAATTATATCGTGAGATACAAACAGGCTCCTCACATTCTCATGTCCTGACCTAGGTAAATGCTTTATCAAGCATATGCCCAAGCTAACGTGTATATTTTCATGGTGATCAATCATAAAAACAACCAACAATCCAGAATGCAAGACAAAATCAACAATCAATAACTTAATTCCAAAACAATTTCATAGAATCACAATCATAATTCATGGCTTCAACCCTAGAGGAAGGGTTCTAGCCATTCATGTTCTTAAAACAACAAGAAACTACTACTAAATTAACTTACTTACAAGAATTGGTAGATGAGAAGGGAATTTGACAAACCCTAGATGAGTTCTCCCACTTCTCCCTTCACTACTAGGTAGTTTTCCAGAATAAAATCGTGACAAATTGGTTTTAGGAGCTACGGGACCTATTTATAGTAAATGATAAACGTGCAAAATTTAGCCTGTCATGGAACGGCTC
>JACEIK010003396.1:124876-135332 GCA_018107945.1 Datura stramonium | reverse complement strand
TATCATAAATGTCATAGTGTAACCTAAGGCTCAAGGTTTTCAAAACATTTGTAATCCATTCATCAACATAGTCATAAGAGAAAAAGTTTATAATCATAACTTGAGCCAAGGTAACATAAACATAATAATGCATAAAAATATGAGGAACAATGGGAGGACTCGTCATAACCGACACCATCATGGTAGAGCCTTAAATTATGCCCCAACTATCTCACTCAAGTGGGCAGAGTTGTCCTGGCTTGCCAGGCAAGGGACGTGCAGTATGTGCTATCACGAAATAGGGGATCCATTAACATTGTAATGTATCAATATGAACCTATGGTGACACATAGTTATGAGACACCGGCGTAATTCTTTGAACATCGGGTTACTCGGTGCTAGACACTGCTCATGAACATTAGGCTCGTACGTAAATCATAAACATCATTCATGAGATTCATGGCCAAATAAATATTTAACATCACTAATACCCATTTACCTACATGTTTAGCCATGAATCAAGGGCCCCTTAATCGGCCAACGTCATAAATTCATAAATCATGTAATCCATATCATAAGTCATAAATCAAACTTGAACATGTGGGCATTTCCCAATACTTTAACATGCTTGAAAATACTCAATTCACTTGAAAGCATGATTATAAACATGGGTAACTTGAAACATGCTTTTCATCATTAATACCTCATCATACATGAACATTTATCATAAATCTAAATATTCATGAACTTCTCATAAATTGGCATTTGAATTTATAAAGCTTGAAATATGATTTTAATGGAAAACAATGTAAAACCTGCCAATAATCCATCACACAATAATAAAAACACCTTTGAATCATGCCTATGTAGTAAATTAGAAATTTCATGCATTGGGTTAAAACCTCATAGAATCAACATAAAGATTTCCATGATTTAGACAGAGATTGGGCATGGGTGTGAACGAATTGACCCATTCATAACCCTACATACCTAGGGAAGATCAGATTTTATCACTCCTTGAAATCCCAATGAAAGATTGAAGGAAAACTTGAAGAACTCTAACTTGAGCACCTCCTAAACCCCTTCAATATGTATGCATGGATATAAATGAGGCTAAGGTATATTTTTCCCTCTTTAAAAGTCGCATTTTGAGCCTTAAGCGATGTACTTTAGGACCCTAGGACTTAGAAATGACAAAAATGCCCTTAAAGAATTTCCTGAAAATCAGCACTGGTAATGACAATGACCGATCCAACGGGTCATTCCTGAATACCACGACTCGTGGTATCCATCCGTTGGATCCACTTTCAAAACTTCACTTCTCAGATTTGATCACCACGACTCGACAGGATGAGTTGTTACATAATATAATGGTCCGTTGTATCCTTCGTTGTTTCTCCCTGACGACCTGCAACTGGGCCTTCCCACGAGCCACGCCACGACTCGTGCCTCCTTCCAATGAGTCATGGTTTCCATATGTCACCTCGACTGGAGATTCTCCTACTCTTTCCCACCGTTGCTCACCACGATCGGTTGCTGCTCACCCCGAGTCGTTCCACAACTCGTTACCTCCTCCTAGACCAAGGATCAATAACACCTCCTCCTAGTCACGGGTCGTTCCTTGGTTACCCCCAAATTCGACCCTACTGCACCTCACCACGGACCCTTCCTACAGATTGTTGGTGGAACCAATGATCCGTTAGCTGACCCGTTCTGTGATGATTTTCCAGATTTCTACCAACTTCCATTTTTAAATCCCGTGTTTAGTCTCAGGAACTTCCAGGGTATTACAATATCTCCCCCTTGGGATCTTTTGTCCTCAAATGTGGGAAAACATACAGAAAACAGAGAAATGCAATTATCATACTCAAACACTGATCATTCAAGCTGAAAACTGATGGAATGACTAACTCTGATTTAAACTACATGGTTGAACTGAATTCCTGAATCATATACACATCCACATACATGAAAGAAACTGGGGCACATGAACTGAACATGAAAACTAAATAGAGTATTAGGGAAAAAGCTAATACCTCAAGCTGGAACTGAGCCGGTAGAGAATAAATATGGGTATCTAGCCATCATGTCTACTTTGGCTTCCTAGATAGCTCCCTCAACATGCTGATTTCTCCATAAAACCTTGACTGAAGCTACTTCCTTGTTCTTTAGCCTACAAACTTGAAGATCCAATATTTCCACCAGAACCTCCTCATAATTAAGGTTGTCTTTCACACCAACACTATACACCGGGACAACTAGAGTGGGATCACCCAAACACTTCTTTAAGAGAGATACATGGAAAACAAGATGCACGGAAGCTAATTTGGAGGGAAACTCCAACTCATGCCACCTTGCCAACCCGTTTCACAATCCAATAGGGACCAACAAAACGAGGGCTGAGTTTTCCTTTCTTCCCAAACCACATCACTCCCTTCATGGGAGACACCTTCAGAAACACCCAATCATCCACTTCGAGCTCAAGTTCTCTCCTCCTCACATCGTCATAGGACTTTTGGCGACTTTGAGAAATCTTCAACCTGTCCCATATTAGTTGAACCTTCTCCATGCCTCATGGACTGAACCTGGTCCTATCATTGAAGCTTCACCAACTTAAAACCATCCAATAGGCAATCTACATATCTGCCCATAGAGAGCCTCAAATGGGGCCATCTGAATACTGGAATGGTAGTTGTTATTGTATGCAAACTCGATAAGAGGCAAATGATCTTCCCAACTACCCTTGAAGTCAATCACGCATGCCCTCAACATGTAATTGAGAGTCTGAATTGTCCGCTTCGCCTGACCATCTATTTGCGGGTAAAATTTTGTGTTGATCTCAACCTGAGTACCAAGTCCTTTTTGGAACGACCTCCAAAACTAAGAGGTAAATTGGGTACCCCTGTCTGATATGATGGACAAAGGCACTCCATGCAACTGAACTAGCTCTCGAATATATAGTTTGGCATAATCCTCCGCCGAATCCATGATTTTGATCGGTAGAAAATGAGCGACTTTGGTCAACATGTCTACAACCACCCAAAGGAGTCATACTAGCGACGAGTGCGAGGCATCCCTATGATTAAGTCCATATTGATTTATTCCCACTTCCATGTAGGAATACTGATATATTGAAGCACCCTTCTCAGTCTCTGATGCTTAAACTTTACTTGCTGATAGTTTGGGCACTTAGCTATAAATTTTGCGATGTCTTTCTTCATGCCATTCCACCAATAGACTTCCCGTAAGTCATGGTACATCTTGGTGGAACCTAGATTGATTAAATACCTGGATCCATGATCCTCGTGCAACATTCAGTTCCTCAAATCACCAACATCCTAAACACATAAGAGACCCTAGTATCAAAGCACATCATCTCCCCCTTTTGAGAAGACCTCTACCTTCTAATTTTGAACGACTTCCTTTAACTTTAGAAAAATAGGGTCCTCGTCTTGTCTAGATTTTACATCAGTCACCAAAGACAATTCTGATCCATTCATAATAATAACCCTGTCATTGGTCGAATCAACCAACAAAACTCCAAACTTGCAAGTCGATGCACGTCTTTCACCAGCTCCATCCTTCCATCATACACATGGGACACACTTTCCATGGAGAGTCTACTAAGTGCATTGCTACTACATTAACCTTTCTTGGATGGTAAAGCACACTCATATCATAGTCCTTAAGTAGCTCTAACCACCTCCTCTGCCGAAGATTGAGATCCTTCTGGGTAAACACATATCATAGACTCTTATGATCCGTAAACACATCCACATAGACCCCGTACAAATAATGTCGCCATATCTTCAAGGAGAATACCACCATGGCCAATTAAAGATCATGGGTCGGGTAATTCTTCTCATGAACTTTTAATTGTATGGAGCAATATGCTATAACCCTTCCATGCTGCATCAATACACACCCAAGTACGATCCTTGAAGCATCAAAATACACCACGAACCCATCGGTACCCCTGGGTAGAGTTAACACCGGTGCTAAGGTAAGTCGAGTCTTCAACTCCTGAAAGCTCCTCTCACAAGCCTCCGACCGTTGGAATTTCACCCTCTTTTTGGTCAATTTGGTCTCGGTTTCTTCAATAGATGAGAAACCTTTAACAAATCTCCGATAGTAGCCAGCTAAGCCTAAAAAGCTCTGGATATCTGAAGGATTCACCTGTCTAGCCCAATTCTTTGCCGCTTCTATTTTCTGAGAGTCCACTTGTATGCATTCAATTGATACAACATGGCCCAAAAATGCCACTAAGTTCAACCAAAACTTGCATTTGCTTAATTTAGCATATAGCTGGAGATCCTTGAGAGTCTATAGCACCACCCTCAAATGAGCAGCATGTTCCTCCTCACTCCGAGAGTATATCAGGATGTCAACAATAAACACAATCACTAACATATCTAGGTATGACTTGAAAACCCTATTCATCAAGTACATAAAAGTTGCAGGAGCATTCATTTGTACAAAAGACATAACTACAAACTCATAATGACCATACCACATCCTGAAGGGTGTCTTCGGGATGTCGCTTTCCCGGTCTCTGAGCTTATGGTACCCCGATCTAAGATCTATCTTTGAAAAACACTTGGCACCCTGAAGCTGGTCAAAAAAATTATCAATCCTGGGTAGGGGATACCTTTTATTGATTGTGAATTTGTTCAATTATCGATAATCAATACATATACGAATAGAACCATCTTTTTTCGGGCAAAGAGAATTGATGCACCCCGTGGGGATTTGCTTGGTCTAATGAAACCCTTATCCAAAAGATCCTTCAACTTCTCCTTCAAATCTTTTAGTTCGGCTGGAGCCATTCTGTAGGGAGGAATAGATATAGGTTTTGTGTTGGGAAGAAGGTCAATATTAAAATCGATTTCCCTCTAGGAGGAATACCCGGTAAATCATCGGGGAACACTTTTGGATACTCACATACCACTGGAACTGACTAGATAGTCAGGGTCTTAGACTCAACATCCTTAACCCTAACTAGATGGTATACACAACTCTTAGCAAGCATCTTCCTGGCCTTAAGATAGGAAATAAAATGACCTACAAGCACGACTGAACTACCCTTTCACTCTAAGACTGACTCAACTGGAAAGCAGAACTCCACTGCACAAGTTCTATAATTAACAGAAGCATAACATACATACAACCAATCCATGCTGAGAATTATATCAAAGTCTGTCATGGCTAACTCTACTAGGTATGCGGAGGTGACTTTCTGCAATACTGTGATCGGGCAACTTCTATACACCCACCTAGCTACAACCGAATCACCAACTGGAGTAGAGACTAAGAATGGTTCTGACAGAATTTCGAGATTGACTCCAAAGCTACTAGAAATATAAGGTGTCACAAAAGACAAGGTAGACCCTGGATCTAACAAAGCATAAGCATCAAGGTGCAACACTCATAACATACCAGTAACCACATCCGTTGAAGTCTCCTACTCTTGACACGAGGCGAGGGCATAGAATCTATTTTGGCGTTGTCCGCCACCCCACTCGTGGATGCTCCCTGCGGAGCTGAGCGTGACGGAGCTGCTGCTGATATGGTAGTTTGTTCATGGACTCTATCATCATCCTGTCTAGCAAATGGACATGCTCGACGCATGTGGACGGACCTACCACACCCATAACAGATATCTGAGCTGAGAAAGCACTCCCTGACATGACTCTTGCCATACTTCCTGTAGGCTAAAAAGGTGTGCTCTACCCGCATGCCCTTCTGGTCTCTCGAACCTAAGGCCCAGCTCCTCTTATCACCCTTGGGTATGGATGGAAAACTAGCTGATAATGGTGCTGGAGCTAGTGAACGCTGCTAAATTTGACGGCGGTGACCAGCGCCGGATCTCTACTGAGTGAACCCATAGCTTTCTGTCCGGGCCCTTTTTTACTCTCTCTCCCTCATGTGCTGCCTCCATATGCTGGGCATATAAGATTGTCTGAGGTAAATCCATATCCTGGTGGAGCATAGCGGTCCTGCAATCTTTTTCCAAATAGTTTTCCACCACGTGCACAAACCTGCTCACTCGCACCCTCTGATCAACCACAAACTCTGAGGCATTTAAGTGAGTGAACTCAAGGGCATACTCCTATACCGTTATCTTTCCCTGTTTAAGATTCACGAACTCGGCTGCCTTAAACTCCCTCATCTCACGAGGGAAGAACCGATCTAGGAAAGCAACATGGAACTCCTCCCAAGTGACAGGGCCTGCTCCGGCGGCCCTACTATCTTTCCACTATCAAAACCAGATGTGTGCGACCCCTTTCAACTGATACCAGGCCAACTCGGCATACTCAACTCCATTCACTCCCATGACCTGGGTGATCTTCACAATCTCATCAATAAACTCATATGGATCCTTGTCCACCTTGGAACCAAGAAACTCTAGCAGGTTCATCCTAAAGAAATCTCTGACCCGTGCTTCTGCAGCATTCCCATTTTGCGAAATATGAAGCACTACCTGCTGGTTGACCTGAGCGGTCAAGGCCTGCGCTAGCATCTAAATAGCTGCCCGAAATTCAACATGGGCAATCGGCTTCGGTGCATGGTGCTCCTGGACTGGTGGGGCTTGTTAGTGCCCTTCTCCGTTGCCATCCTCGTGGGCATTTTCATTCCCATTCCTTCTACCATTAACTTTGTGGGGAGCCATGATTCTGCAATCGCGAATAGCACGAGTTAGAAGTATAGGGAGGTGTTTCATCGCACGACATAGATCATGAAAAAAGGGAACATTTCCTAAACGTCTCGTAGCCTCTTCATCATAAGTGTGGCGCGCTTCACACCCATTAAAAAGACTATTTAATGTGGCTTTCAGACACCCAAGGACACTTCCAACCTATTGCTCTAATACAAAGTTTTTCACAATCTAAGCATAGACCCAGATTGCAACACGGGACAAGGAGCCCCGGAAGACTCCAAGTCGACTCATGGCATGAACATACATCTATCTCAACCCAATAAAGCAGAATACTCAACACATTACGGAAGCATAATCATATCATAACATGGAAAGCAAAACATACTTCATACATGACAACTGAATACTACATATAGTCTGAAAGCCTCTAAAGTATCTGATGGATTGATGGGACAACATCCCCAACTAACCCGACATGTCTAGAAAACTGAATAATAAGAGATAATTGATATCAGCTGGTCCTTGGGGAATGAGGACTCACCAATGAACTAGATGCTAACTCCGGGTACAAGCTAATAATGGTGTTGGATCTGAAGATCGGAGCCTATATCATGAAATGATACAACATAGAGTATGCGGTCCACACGTGAAATGTACCGAGTATGCAAGATAAGTAAAACAGACATTTAAAATACATAAAAGTTCATAAGAGTAGGTCAACATGCTCTTATCATAAATGTCATAGTGTAACCTAATGCTCAAGGTTTTCAAAACATTTGTAGTCCATTCATCGTCATAGTCATAAGAGAAAAACTTTATAAATCATAACTTGAGCCAAGGTAACATAAACATAACAATGCATAAAAATATGCGGAACAACGGGAGGACTCGTCATAACCGGCACCGTCATGGTAGAGCCTTACATGATGCCCCAACTTTCTCACTCAAATGGGCAGAGTCGTCCCGGCTTTCCAGGAAAGGGATGTGTAGTATGTGATATCACGAAAGAGGGGATCCATTTACATTATAATGTATCCATATGAACCTATGGTGGCATGTAGTTATGAGACATCGGTGTAGTTCTTTGAATTCTAGGCTACTCGGTGCTAGAAACTACTCCCAAAAACATGCACATTAGGCTCGTACGTAAATCATAAACATCATTCATGAGATTCATGGCCAAATAAACATTTAACATCGTTGATCCCCATTTACATACATGTTTAGCCATGAATAAAGGGCCCATTAATCGGCCAACGTCATAGATCAGTAAATCATGAAATCCATGTCATAAGTCATAAATCAAACTTTAACATGTAGACATTGCCCAATACTTTAACATGCTTGAAAATACTCAATTAACTTGAAAACATCATTATAAACATGGGTAACTTGAAAAAATTATTTTCATCATTAATACCTCATCATACATTAACATTTACCATAAATCTCAACTTTCATGAACTTCTCATAAATGGGCATTTGAATTTATAATGCTTGACACATGATTTTAATGGAAAACAACATAAAACCTGCACTTAATTAATAATTCAATAATAAAAACTCATTTAGATCTTACCCGTGTAGAGAATTAGGAATTTCATGCATTGGGTTAAAACCCCATAGAATCAACATAAGAATTTCAATTATGTAGAGAGATATTAGGCATGGTTCTGAACGTTTTCACCCATTCATAACCCTACATACCTGGAGAAGATCAGGTTTTATCACTCCTTGAAATCCCAATGAAATATTGAAGGAAAATTTGAAGAACTCTAACTTGACCACCTCGTAAACCCCTTCAGTATGCATGCATGGATATGAATGAGCCTAGGGTAGATTTTTCCCTCCTAGAATATTGCATTTCGAGCCTTAAATGACGTAGTTTAGGACCCTAGGACTTAGGAATGACAAAAATGTCCTTGATGAATTTCCTAAAAATCAGCACTGGTAGTGACAACGACCGATATAGTGGGTCGTGCCTGGATTCCACGACTCGTGGTATCCGTCCGTTGCATCCACTGTCCGAACTTCACTTCTTAGATTCGAACACCATGAATCGACAGGATGAGCCAATTACATCAGACAACAGTCCATTTTATCCTCCGTTGTTTCTCTCTAACGACCTGCACCTGGGCCTTCTCACGAGCCACACCACGACTCGTGCCTCCTTCCGCGAGTCGTGGTTTACATCTATCGCTTCGACTGGAGATTATCCTACTCTTTCCTAGTGTTTCTCACAAAAATCCATTGCTGCTCACCACTAGTCATTCCATGACCTGTTACCTCCTCCTAGACCAAGGATCAATCACACCACGACCACAAACAATGACTGATGAAGTCATGTCATGGGTCGTTCCTTGACCTGTTCCCCCCAACTTCAACCCTGTTGCACCTCATAATGGACCCTTCATATGTATCGTTCGTGGAACAAAAGATCTATTACCTGACCCGTTCTGTGACGATTTTCTAGATTTCTGCCAACTTCCACTTTTAAATCCCGAGTCTAGTCTCAGGCACTTCCAAGGCATTACAATAAGACTTATGTCGAGTATCTGAAGCCTATCAATATGTCATTGCATATATTTTGGAGTTAAATAAAGTGGAAACTAACGTCATTATGCCATGATTTAGAAACCCAACAAAAATGAAGAAGAGAGGTGCTAAAGCTAGAAATTTGTCCAAAGGACAAGACAAAGGACGAACCATCTATCTGATAAATGGTTTGCATGATTAGCCATCCAGGTCAAGAAAATGATTCCAGAATCCAACTAGAAGAGGCTCATAAATGACGATTTGAAGAACGTACTATCTTTCAAGTAGATGACCCATCAATTAAATGACGAACCTGGGATGAGGAAAAATGAAATTGTAAAGGACAAAGCCAAAGATGGACATTTCATTCCAAAAGATGGTTTGGTGATCAAGGGACGGAAAGCTGATTGACAGAGGCTGAATGTAAATGACTAGACGATGGATGGTCCGTCCCTACACACCTGGCACTCTAGTTTAAATTATTTTTGGCTTTTTGGAAAATAGTATAAATAGATTTTTTTTCATAAAGCTTTTGAGCCATTATTTTCAATAGAGAGTAGAGATAGATAGCTTTACTTTCCAATGTAGAACTTAGATTTTAGCTTGTAATTTTAAGATACATGTTTACCAATTGAAGATTTCTTCTACGTCTTTCATTTCATTGGTGAGAATGTCTAATTACTTTCTTTCTCTTCTTCTTCTTTCTATGGGTAACTAAACCCAGATCTAGGGTTGTGAACCCTAATGATCCCAATTTGGTAAAATTGAGTTTGGGCTTATGAATATTTGATTGATTATTGCTTTGTAGTATGTGATTGATGATGAAAGTCACCCAATCTTGCCTAATTACCTTTATGAGGCTTAAAAGAGAAAATTTAGGTTGGGTTAACATCAATGAACTGTACCTCAAGGAATAACCCTTGTTTAATGGATTCTCCTAAACATAGGTTGAATTTCAGTTGGCAACAAGCAATTGGGTGGAAGGATGTCCTCTTCAATTTTACAAATTTGAAGTAGATTAACGCCTATGATGCTATTGAAAGATATTCATGGGTTGCCTAAGTATTTTTGTTACACCCCGTAAGATTCCCGACACATAGATGGCCATTCACGTGTTGGTTAAGCATATTGAAAGCCATACATGCTAGAAAAAGGCCCGGGAAAAGATCAGACGAGAAACCTATCGAACCATCACGGAAGGAGCCGGGGCAGAGCCCCTCCGCGACGGCAGCGTGTCACGGAGGCGGGGCCTCCACGTTGGCTCCGTGACACGTTGGGCCTGTC
>JACEIK010003396.1:89126-100629 GCA_018107945.1 Datura stramonium | reverse complement strand
ATCACGGGCATGATATTTTTGCCCGTGATCACGTTGTATCCTGCATCAAATATATATAGGCCTCACCCTAGACTTTATGTTAATTTTCTTATATAATACGACCAGCAGAGTTGAGAAACGACGGAAACATTTAATTTTCGTCCGATTACGCTGCTAAACGCCGTCCAAATTCAAATTAACTTCGGGTATCGAAGTATAAGGCCGCAGCGAGCATTTCTACGGAGTTAGTTTCGTGAAATTAGCCCGGCGAATCGTCGCCTCGCCGAGCCAAAGTTGTTGGAATTGCTCAAAACTAGTGTCAATACAATCCCAGGCTTAAAGTAAGTATTTCTCCCTTCTAGAATTTCGAGAAATAATGATGTTTCGACCGTGTTCCGTAAAGTTGGAATATAGTTAATATTTATATATAAAGTTTTTCTTTTTGCCGAGTTTAGTGTTAAAGCTAGTCCTATCTTTCCAGTAACACGATTTCAGTTGGGAAGAGCTATTGAATACTAATTGGAACTCGCCAGATAATCGGTAAACAGTGATCGAGGTATGTTAAGGCATTTTCTTTAGGCAAGTTAGTTTCTTCACTATAGTAATCTAGTATGAATCCCAGTAAAGCATGTCAAGAGTATGTTATCATGTTTAGTTGTTGTTGTCAGTTGATACTTGTAATTGTATTGTTTTGAGCAGGTCACTCGTAGTTCCAGTCAGCCGTACAGAGCCATCAACTCCTTTCTTCCAGAGCTTGTGTGATAGAGGTTTACTTCTTTTGTTTGTACAGTATGGGTAGGCCAAGGCCCTTTCCCAACCATCTTATTACTCCTAGAGGCTTGCAGATTTCATTACTTCCCTGTGGTTAGATGATATCAGCCATGTGGGGCCCATATGTATTTTAGATTATGTGTGTTGGCCGTGTGGGGTCCTGTTTAGCTGTTAACTGATGACCTTGTCGGTCATAGCTCAATTTAGCATCTTATTTTACTTTCCAGTTATAACTAGATATCATGGTGGCCTTGTCAGCCCGCATAGGACTCCCTATGTTTGTTGTCTCTGGTTAGCTGTTTATTTCTACAGGTGGCTATAGGCCTTGTCGGTCGGGGGTTGTATTTACAGCCACTATATAGCCCATTGTTTTCTTGATTCTTGAGTTAGAGCCAGCCCTGCACCAGAGGTTCTTAGGCTCAGCAAGCTAAGTAGTTTAGGTCCTAGTAGGGCACCAGGTGCCAGTCATGCCTTCCAAGGTGGGGCGTGACATCTTGATATACTATATTGATTAGTACTAGATAGAGTGGGCTTAACATAGTCTTTATAGGATTCGATCCTAACTCCATTTTGGGTTCCGTATTTTCTTTGATCGTTTACACAACCAGAATTTGAAGTAGATTTGAAAGAGATCACCTATATCGGATGAACTTTACTTTATCAAATGCCTGCTGAACTAGGTTAGGGCTCAATAAAACTTTCTTACTAGGCTTAAACTAACCGACTAGCGGTCTATAATTTCTCCCATACGAGACTCGTAAGGACCATATGAATGCTCGCATGATAGTTGTTATTATAAGAAAACTCAATCTAAGACACATGGACAACCCAAAATCCTTTAATGTCTAACATACAGGCATGCAACATATCTTCAAACATCTGAATAGTGCATTTAGCGTGTCCATCAAATGGAATGCGGTACTAAGGGCCCGTTTGGCCATGCGAGATGAAATCATGATATGAAAGCATATGATATGAAGTTTGAAGTTTTGTTTGGACATGAAATTTGGGATTTTTAAGTTGTATTTTTTCCTCATGAACATAAGAATCCCATAAGTTGTAAAAACTATTCAAATTTTCCAAATTCTTATACAATCTTACCAAATAAATAAAATTTCATAATAAAATATGATACACTATCAAAAAATCATTTAAAAAAATATAACTTAAAAATCAAACTTTAGTTTAATAAAAAGTAAAATGGTTGGTAAAGGTTAGTGAGAGTAAATGGTAAAGGTTGGTGAGAATAAATTGTTGGCAAACTATTTATGTTCAGTATAATAGTTTGCAAAGGGTTTTATATTTATTAAGTAAATGATTGATATATATAGTTGGTATATATAAAATGGTGGACTTTTTTTTTTACAAAAGATAAACTCGTGAGTTAAATTTTGCATTTGAAAAATCCCATCTCATGATTTGAAATCCCAAATCAAGATTTTTGGAGGATTTGGGATTTCATCTCATGATTTAGAACTATGATATAAAATCGCATGTCCAAATGGTAATTTTATGTTATAATTTCAAATCGCGACATAAAATCGCATGTTCAAACACCTACTAAGACTCACCTGAGTACCTAGGCCTCTCTGGAAAGACATCCCAAAGTTTGCTGTGAATTTGGTTCCTCTGTTTGATATAATAGCTAAAGGTACTCATAAAGGCGAACAATCTCACATATATATAATCTGGCATAGTCCTCAGTTGTATAAGTAGTCTTCATTAGCATGAAGTGAGCTAATTTTGTCAACTTTTTTGATAATAGCCCAAATGGAACTATACTTCTTGCTCATCTGAGGAAAACCTATAATGAAATCCATATTGATCACTTCGTATTTCCATGCTAGGATCTCTATATTCTGAGTCAGGCCTCCCGGCCTATGATGTTCAACCTAACACTAAGCTAAAAACCCATAATATCCTTCTTTATACCCCACCATCAATAAAGTTTCCTCAGGTCAAAATACATCTTCATGGAACCTGGATGTACCAAATAATGGGAGTAATGAACTTCAGTCATAATCTGATCCTGCAACTTACCCACATCTGTAACATCTCGGATCTTCCTAAGACCAGAACCCGGATTTAGATGGAGTTCAGCATTAAAAACCAGCAGCATTTTCATTAGAATCAGTTGTGGAATGACTCGTTAGGTAACTTAACGGATCGTGGTAAAGCCCATGAGGAGAAGTCGAGAAGTGCAGCAGGTTCAGTGATCACGGACGACCTGATGAGTCGTCATGTCAGGTAATGACTCGTCAGGGCAGTCGTGGGAACGAGAAGCAGGAAATCGTGGGCTTAAGTGGCAAAGGATGACCCAACGAATCGTGAGACAGGAAACGACTTGTTAAGTCGATCATCGGGTGGAGGCTAGAGATCGTTGATGGGGTCCCAGACAATGGGGGTAACAGAAGGAGGTCATGAGTCATCATGTTAGACAATAACTCGTGAAGTGAATCGTTGGCTGATTCAAGGGGATTTTGACATATCGTCCAGTGTACTCCACGACAGGGCCCCATGAATCGTTGTCAACCCCACGGCTCGTGGAGTGCCCCGTGGGGACTGACAGGTGAAATTTTCTTGCATTTCTTTAGGGGTGTTTTCATAAAATCCTATGCTTCTAACTCCTAAATTACACTGTTTTGAGCATCTAATGTGACGTTTTGAGGGGATAACTAGCCTAAACCCTCATTCTACATCAAAATACTCTCAAACTCTTCTTTCTCCTCTCTTCCTAGACTCAAGGATTCATCAAGGGTTCTTCAAGGCTTCAAGGTGCAAGTTCAAGTGGGGGTTTCTTCTTGAATGAGGTATGTGGGTTTTTCAACAAGGATATCCTTCCATCCTTATGCCCCAAAATGTTTTATCAAAAACCTAATTTCATTCAAAACATGACCTAGGGTTTCGATTTATGGGTGATTTCTTCTATATCTTCTATGAAATTTTAAGACCCATTAGAATTAAAAGTTAATGATGCCTATGGGATCATTTCAATATCTCAAAATGTGTGCTAAATGGTGAATATGCATGACTATAGGATTTTCCTTCATGAGATAGCTTAACACTTTTATTGGGATTTTGTTATTGTTCATTCAATTATACCAAGAACTTGTATCAAAGCCTAAGATATGTTAATATCATAAGAATTCCCTTAAAAACTAGAATATACTAATTGATAAATATATTGAAATGAGATTAGAACTTATGGGATTGATCAAATTGAAAGTATGTATGTGTTTTCATTATGTTTTCGATGAAAATGTTTTGGGTATGAGGTAAACCTATGATAACAACATAATTATCGTGTCTTCTTTATGAATTAGAGTAAACTTTAAAATTGGTTCCATGAAATAAATATATGCACCTACCATGATCTTGTTGTACATGTTTAAGGTATGAGTTAAGTTTATGGGATTTCCGTAAATCTAAAATATATGAATCAATGTATCTATGTTAAAGTGTGAATTGGACCTATGGATCCTACATGACTTTATGTTATACGTCTTACATTATGAACTCAGAACATGAATGTTGTGGAGGTGTGAAGTATGATATGAATGTATAAATATTCGTAAATGTAAGATGTGTGAATTAGATAATGAGTTGGTACCATGACGATATGTTATGATGATAAATCCTGAGAATGATATTTCAGTCTATTGGGCTTGTTGTTAGTAGAAAGTAGCCCTAATCCCTTCTAATTAAATGTCGTGTGATGAAATCAGTAAATGCTCATGTTTCTGATCAGCTATAATAGCATAGACTAGATGTATAATGTCAGATCAGTACTCCTCATGTTGAAGTCAGCCAGGGACTCTCCATAGCCGAGAATATTTCCCTTGGTCAGTCAGGGACTCCCCATAGCAGAGAATGACTCCCTTAGTTCAGTTGGGACTCTCCATAGAAGAGAATGACTCTCTTAGTTCAGTGGGGACTCTCCATAGTAGAGAATGACTCCCTTAGTTCAGTCGGGACTCTCCATAGCAGAGAATGACTCCCTTAGTTCAGTCGGGACTCTCTATAGAAGCGAATGACTCTCTTAGTTTAGTCGGGACTCTCAATAGCTGATAATGTTTCCCTTAGTTTATTCAGGACTCTCCGTACCAGAGAATGACTCCCTTAGTTCATTCGGGACTCTCCATAGCTGAAAATTTTCCCCCTAGTATATATGGGACTCTCCATAGTTGAGAATGTTTCCCTTAGTCAATCAGGGACTCTCCGTTGCAGAGAATGACTCCCTTACTTCAGTCGAGACTCTCCATAGAAGAGAATGACTCCCTTAGTTCAGTCGGGACTCTCCATAGCAGAGAATCTCCCTTTGTTTAGTTGGGACTCTCCATAGCTGAGAATGTTTTCCTTAGTTTAGTCGGGACTCTCCATAGAAAAAAATGACTCCCTTAGTTCAATCGAGACTCTCCATAGCTGAAAATGTTTCCCCTAGTATAGTTGGGACTCTCCGTAGATGAGAATATATCCATTAGTTTATGATATCAGTTTGGATCAGTTTCGTACAGTGCAGACTTCAGTTAAATCAGATCTAATAGGATGCAGTCTCAGTTATCAGCAGATGGACAGTACAGTATACGATATTAGTTTCAGTTTCATCTTTCAATATAATATATGTTCAGTACACGACCCTTATGCATGAGTTTGATGATGCTTTAGAATATGAGTTCCAAATACAAGTTTCATGTCAATATGTGTATGTAATTCAGAAAGGGTTGTTGCATTCTAATTCTGTTATATGATGATATCAGTTTACTTCCTTCTTGTATACTTATATGTTTAATTGTTTACATTTCCCCGCATGCTCAGTATATTGCAAGTATTGACCGTATACTTTATATGCTATATCATTTTATGATATAGATTTAGGCATCCAGACTCAGCCCCACAGGTAGACACAGTCTTTCTTCCATCTTAGTGGATTGTGCCGAGTCCTCATCTCTCGTGGATGAGGTCTATATTCTTATTTCAGCATTTTTTAGTGTTTTGTCTTTAAGAGTTAGCTGGGGACCTATCCCAAAAACTCACCAGTTTAGTAGAGGCTATCAGACATGTTTAATCAATTCAGTCTATGTATTAAATGTTTTGTTAGATTATGTTCTTATGTTTGAAATTTGACTCCTTAGAATTAGATTCTGCTCAGTTATGTTTTTTTTCTAGTTGTTTATATTGTAAAGTATTTTGCTACAATTATGCCATGGGTTGACTTGAATCCTTTCGGGGTTCCTTGTCCCGTGTTACGACTATGGTGTAAACTCAGGTCATGATAAACTTGGTATCAGAGCAAAGGTTTAGAGTGTCCTAGGGTGTCTGAGAGCCACATTAAGTAGAGTCTTCTTCATGGGTGTGATGCACACCACACTTATGACTGAGAGGCTAAAAGACGTTTTAGGAATGTTCCCTTTTCTTCATTATTCTTATCGTGCGTAAAGTATGAAACTCTAACATTTCCTCCCCTGACTCGTGCTTTATGCGCTCACGGATAATGCCTCCCAAATGAGAGAATGGACAGGAATGTTAGCCGCTAGCAGGCACCACCAGCCTTGGCGAACCCAATGGACTATCATGTTACTCATGCCGAGTTCTGGGAAACCCTTAATATGTTTGTGCAGGCCATGACCACCCAGATTTATCAGCAAGCGATGGCTTGTGTTCGCTAGAATGGGAATGTGGCAGCAGCAAGGGTAAGAGACTTTCTCCAAATGAACCCACTCGAATTCTTGCGGTCAAAAGTAGACGAGGACCCATATGAGTTCTTGGAGGAGATCTAGAAGATCACCCAAATCATGGGGGTGACTTGAACTGAGAGCGTAGACATAGCCTCTTACCAGCTGAAAGGAGTCACTTATATTGGTTTTGTTAGTGGAGGGACAGTCGAGGTATTGGAGAAGGCTCCATAGGTTGGGATGAATTTATGACTACGTTCCTGGATAGGTTTTTACCTAGGGAGTTGAGAGAGGCAAAGGCAGCAGAATTCATCAACTTAAGATAGAACGACATGACCATCTAGGAGTACGCATTGGAGTTTACCCGGTTATCCAAGTATGTACCAGAGATGGTAGCCGACTAGAGGACCCGAGTAAGAAGGTTCATGAACAGAGTTTCAGACTCCTTGGTTAAAGAGTACAAGACTACCATGTTGCACAGGGATATGGACTTTCCATTTTTGGTGATATTCTCTCTACAAATGAAAGTAGAGAAAGTGTAGGAAAAAGAGAGAGAGACCAAGAGGGCTAGGATAGGAGTTTCAAAGTTTTCCCCACAGAGGACGAGTACTGGACACCACTCACATTCCCAGCATAAATCGTCAGCCCCAACACTTTCGACAGTTAGTGCTCCGTACAAACCCAGGGTAAGGGAGATTACGTATCCATTGTGTACCAGCCGTGGGAAGCATCATTTGGGAGAATGCATGGCCGGCTCAGGTGTTTGTTTTTGGTGCTGAAAGTTGGGCAATAAGCACCGATATTGCTCAGCGGCTACGCAAGGCGAGAGTAGATCCTCGGCCAACTCTTCAGTAGCTCTGATAGCTCATCCTTTCGATAGGGAACATCATCTAGCCCGGGTGGTAGACAACGTAAAAACCACTCTTATGTCGTAGCAGCAAACCAGGGTAAGGGAAAGTCTCCTGTACGGGCCACAGGTATGTTGTGAATTTTGCATTAATCATTGAATGTTGCTAGCCCCAAAACCCCAGTAAAGTATAAGAAGCTATGTAGTGGTTGTTGGGAAGAGATTGTCGATGTGTGATGTGAATAGCTATTAGTGTAACGCTTGTAGTGGAGGTCATAGGTGAAAGAGAAGCTAGAAGTTAGTGATTTAGCACGACCTGCAGAGAGATTGAGGAACCTTAGAATAATGGCTTTAATCTAAGGGGAAGATGGTGAGTATGTGCGGAAATACCCGATTTCATGTGATGAAGTGTCTATGTCATGTGCTTTTCTATGTCATGTGATGAAGTGTCTCTCTATCCTTCTAACTCGTGTTATACGTATTTGCAGAATCATGCCTCCATGCCATATGAATGGAAGAAGGAACGGGAATGGAAATGGCCATGAGGTTGGCAACGAGTATGAGCATCAACAAGCCCCACCAGCACTAGTAGGTCCTTTGCCCGAGCAGGTCTCTCATGCTCAGTTTAGGGCAGCCTTTCAGTTGTTATCTTAGGACTTGACCACTCAGGTCAATCAGGAGCCAATAACTCATGTTCCCCAGAATGGGAATGTAGTGGTAGCTCCAGTTTGGGATTTCCTTAGAATGGACCCCCTTGAGATTCTTGAATCGAGAGTGGATGAGGACCCACATGTGTTTCTAGAGGAGATTTAGAAGATTACCCATATTATGGGGGTGACGCGAGTAAAGAGAGAAAACTTAGCCTCCTATTAGCTGAAGGGGTTGCTTATATTTGGTATCATAAGTGGAGGGATGGTAGAGTAGTGGGCACAGTTCCTGTGAGATGGGACGAGTTCATGACAACCTTCTTAGACAGATTCTTTCCTAGGGAGTTGAGGGAGGCAAAGGCGGCAGAGCTCATCAAGTTGAGTCAAAATGATATGACTATCTAAGTGTATACCTTGGAGTTCACCCGGCTATCCAAATATGCTCCGGAAATGGTGGAAGATCAGAGAGCTCACATGAACAGGTTTGTGTATGGGGTGTCAGATTCACTGGTCAAGGAGTTTAGGACCACAATATTTAATAGTGATCTTGATTTCTCTCAATTGGTGATATACGACCAGTAGATTGAGGCGAATTAGATGAGGGAAATGGAGAGAGAGCTCAAGAAGGCCAGGACAGGTAGTTTGGGGTTCTCTGAGTAGAGGTCCAATGATGGACATCATCAGCAGTTCCACCAGAGATCATTGGTCCCAGTGCCGTCATTAGCCAGTGTCCTATCTAGACCTAGGGGTGATTGGAAGAGCAGGGCAATGGGTTAGAGGGGACAGAGGGACACAGGGGTGGAGCGCACCTTTGCAGTCTGTGGATAATGTGGTAAGAACCACATAAGAGAGTGCCAACTCAGATCAGATGTTTGCTTCGGGTGTGGGAAACTCGGGCACATGCACAACGAGTGTCCTTTGGCTAGGCAGGGTGATAGTAGAGGTCATGCCCAAACTACTATTTCAGTAGCAGCTCCAGTAGCACGTCCTTCTTAATATGATGCATCCATTAGTGCAGGTGGTGGATAGCATAAGAACAGATTTTATGCTCGCTCATCACGTTAGGTGTAGGAGGTCTCTCCAAATATAGTCATTGGTATGTTATGAGTATTTCATCTTGATTGTAGCATTGTTAGATCCAGGGGATACTTTATCTTTTGTGACTCCTTATGTTGCAACTAGTTTTAGAGTTAGCCCCAAAATCCTATCAAATCCCTTCTCAGTCTCTACTCCAGTCAGTGCCTCAGTTGTAGCTCGACGGGTATATAGAAATTGCCCTATCACAGTCCTTCAGAAWGTCACCTCAGCCGATTTAGTAGAGTTAGACATGATTGACTTTTATGTTATCTTGTGTATGGATTGGTTGCATGCAYGTTATGCCTCAGAGAATGGTAAAACCYGTATGGTAGAGTTCCGATTTCCGAGTGAGAAGGGTAGTCAGTCGTGCCTGTAGGTTGATTTATTTTCTACTTTAAGGCCAGAAAGATGATTTCCAAGGTTTGTGTTTACCATTTGGTTCGGGTTAAGGATGCTACATCCAAGACCCTGACTCTTCAGTCTGTCCATATTGTATATGAGTATTCGGAGGTTTTCCCAGATGATCTACAAGGAGTCCCTCCTGAGTGGTAGATTGACTTTGGTATTGACCTTCTTCCCAGTATGAAACCTATATCTATTCCTCCATACATAATGGCTCCAGCCGAGTTGAAGGAGTTAAAGGAGAAGTTGAAGGATCTTCTAGATAGAGGATTCATCAGACCTAGCAAGTCCCTGTTGGGTGCACCAGTTCTCTTTGTTCGAAAGAAGGATAGTTTTCTTCATATGCGCATTGACTATCGGTAGTTGAAAAAGGTCACCATTAAGAACAAAGTATCCCCTCCCATAATTGATGAGTTTTTTGACCAACTTCAGGGTGCTAAGTACTTCTCAAAGATAGACCTCAGATCCGGGTATTATCAACTTAGAGTTAGGGAGAGTGACATTTTGAAGAAAACTTTCAGGACTCGGTATGGTCACTATGAGTTTGTAGTTAAGTCTTTTGAACTAACGAATTCTCCTGTAACTTTTATGGATTTTATGAACAATGTGTTCAAGCCATACCTAGACATGTTTCTGATTATCTTTATAGACGACATCCTCATATACTCTTGGAGCAAGGAGGAGCATGCCACTCATTTGAGGATTGTGCTATAGATTCTCAAGGATCGCCAACTATTTGCTAAATTTAGCAAGTCTGAGTTTTGGTTGGACTTAGTGGCATTTTTGGGCCACGTGGTGTCAAGTAAGGTGTCACGCCCCGCCCTGGGGGGTATGACTGGCACCTGGTGCCCTAGTAGGACCCGGACTGCTAACTCGCCCTTTGGCGCATGCTTTACTGACTTTCGAACTGAGTACGATACGGCAATGCAAACCAGATTTACTGAACTCACTCAATACTCAACATTCAACTCCGAGAACTCAATTACGGAGTTTACTATGATTTACAAGGCTAAAGCTACCTACTTGCCGAAGAAACTGGCTTTACATACCTTAACCTCGAGTTATCCGACTGTCGGATGAAGCTTGGTCAGTACTCCAGCTATTTCTCCCAACTGCATTCATGTACACGTCAATTAGTACTAAATACATCACTATTCTGAAAGACGTCACTTTCGATATATTTATAGCCTAAACTTAGGCTTATCGAAAGACGGTCAAAAACTTGCTATTTTTTCGGATGTCCAGAAGGGAGAAGTATTCACTTTACGGCTAGGAGCACATTGACACTAGTTTGGAGCAATTCTACTTACCTTAGTCCGGTAGCTCGATGATTTGTCGGNATTCTACTTACCTTAGTCCGGTAGCTCGACGATTTGTCGGCCGAATTTCGCGAAACAAAATCCGTAGGAATGCTCCCTGCTGCTAAATACCTCGGTGCCTAAGGTTAATTTGGATTTGGACTACGTTTGGTAGCGTAATCGGATGATATTATATAAACCCCTTCGTACCCTCTCTATTCTCACGCGAATTTTCTGGAAATTTAAAGTATGAAATGATTTAAAACCAAAGTAGGGCTTTATATACTTCGTACCCTCGCGGAGGGGCTCTGCCCCGGCTCCTTCCGTGGTGGTTCGATAGGTTTCTCGTCCGATCTTTTCCCGGGCCTTTTTCTAGCATGTGTGGCTTCCAAATATGCTTAACCAACACGCGAATAGGCCATCTATGTGCTGGGAATCTTACGGGGTGTAACATTCTCCCCCCTTAAGAACATTCGTCCTCGAATGAAAACTACTACTTAGAGGACTATTCAACTAACTCAACTTGTTTCTAGGAAAATTTTTGCAGAATTTCCCCTGTAATATGGACTATCCCAAAAACCTGAAACACAGAAAAGTCTAATACAGGTACTCCACACAATACTATAGGATTCATGTGATAGCTAAACACCAATCTTTTTCATTATAAATATACAACTATAAGGCACTGCATAGGTAACAATACTAACATCCCTGTCGCCTGACTAGGCCTGGAACAAGTGAGGATATCTAGCTTTCATATCTTCCTCCGCCTCCCACGTCATCTCCTCTCGGTTCCTGTTACGCCACAAT
>JACEIK010003396.1:57057-83828 GCA_018107945.1 Datura stramonium | reverse complement strand
GATTTGTCGGCCGAATTTCGCGAAACAAAATCCGTAGGAATGCTCCCTGCTGCTAAATACCTCGGTGCCTGAGGTTAATTTGGATTTGGACTACGTTTGGTAGCGTAATCGGACGATATTATATAAACCCCTTCGTACCCTCTCTGTTCTCACGCGAATTTTCTGGAAATTTAAAGTATGAAATGATTTAAAACTGAAGTGGGGCTTTGTATACTTGGGCCTGGACAGGCTCAACATGTCACGGAGCCAACGCGGTGACCCCGCCTCCGTGACACGCTGCCATCGCGGAGGGGCTCTGCCCCGGCTCCTTCCGCAATGGTTCGACAGGTTTCTCATCCGATCTTTTCCCGGGCCTTTTTCTAGCATGTGTGGCTTCCAAATATGCTTAACCAACATGCGAATAGGCCATCTATGTGCTGGGAATCTTATGGGGTGTAACATAAGGTGTGTAGGTAGACTCTCAAAAGATAGAAGCTGTAAAGAATTGTCCTAGACCAGTTAGTCCTTCGGATAGTAGGAGTTTCTTCGGTTTAGCTAGCTACTATAGGATGTTTGTTGAAGGATTTTCATCTATTGTTGCACCATTGACTAAGTTGACCCAGAAGAAAGTTAAATTTCAATGGTTGGATGCCTGTGAGAAGAGCTTTCAAGAGTTAAAGACTCGGTTCACTTCATCCCCAGTATTGACCCTATCCGAGGGTACAAATGGATTTGTTTTATATTGTGATGCATCTAGGGTTGGACTTGTGTGTGTTGATGTAGCATGGTAAGGTCACTACGTATGCTTCTAGACAGGTTAACTCATGAGAAGAATTACCCAATGCATGAATTGCAATGGCAGTGGTGGTGTTTGCATTGAAGATTTGGAGACACTATTTGTATGGGGTACATGTGTGTGTGTTTACGAACTATAGGAGCCTACAATATGTGTTCACCCAGAAGGATTTGAATTTTCGACAAAGGAGGTGGTTAGAGTTATTCAAGGATTACTACATGAGTGTCCTTTATTATCCAGGCAAGGCCAATGTGGTGGCGGATGACCTTAGTATACTCTCCATGGAAAGTGTTTCCCATGTAGGAAATGGAAGGAAAGAGTTAGTGAAAGATGTGCATCGGCTTGCACGATTAGGGGTTCGCCTTATGAATTCGGCAGATAGTGGTGTCATTGTTCCGAATGATTAAAAATCTTCTTTGGTGACTGAGGTTAAGGCTAGGCTAGATGAGGATCCTATTTGGTAAATTTTAAGTGATGAGTTGGTAGTTTACCAACTCATTAGGCTTTTAAACGTGAGCTTTTGCTTAGTTTTTGAGTCATTTATGTGGATTTTATGCCCTTTTTGCCTTTGATTGTGCAGGTACCTAACTTGAAGAGAAAGAGCATGAAAATGAGCAAAGCGCATGAGGTTTTAGATGAAAATTGATGAGTTAGTATATGAAGGAAAGGAGCAAAGGATATTGGAAGATTTGAGCTCAAAAAGAAGTGTGAGGACATGCTTTGAATCGGCTAAATGATGTGTTATGAGCTTACACCACTTTTGACACTTAATATTGAGAAAATAGCATGGACTTAGGTATTTTTATATGGATATGAGGCACTTTTTCTTTGATTTTATGGAAAATAAGTGTTGGAGCAAAAATATGGAAAAGAAGCCGAAAAATGCAGAAAAACAGCCAAGTACAAGTCTCAGCACGAGCCATACCTTGATTGTGCGAGCCGTACTGAGAACTGTGGTGAAAGTCAGAAGGCTAGATTAAGAGGAAGGAAACATAAAACTCTTTGTACGAGACGAACCAAGATGGTACGAGTCATAACTGGAGTCGTGGAATTGTTCAGAGAAATTTGCACAAAGGCATTCTCTTGGTATGGATGGACTCACGGATTGTAGCATCAACAGATGACCCATACCATGAGCCGTGGTGAACTTCAGACGATTTTTCAATACTTGGCAGAACTTCAGACACAACAGACAGTATGAGTCATAGGAGGAAGGCACGAGGCGTACCACAACACTCGTGGAAAACTTCAGAAGATGTTAGAGACCTCAAGGCCAAACCACAGATGTATTGTATGACTCGTAGGATTGTGGTACGAGTCGTACCATCCTTCCAACACTTAGATAAATCTGCAGTAGACAAGGACGTATGAGAAGCAGGTACGACCCATACAATCCTGCTATGAATCATAGGTCCAGTCGTGACACAATCGGTGACAGATCTGAAAAATTCCTTGTTAGCTTAAAAAAAGGTTTCTAATGTTTGTATAAATAGCTTTTATGTTTTATTTTAGTTACAGAATATAGAAACAAAGTAGTACACATGGCAAGAATATTATTTTGTGAATTATTATCATGTTTTGGAGAACAATTCGTAGGATCAAATTGTTGATTCCTACATTGTTCTTGAGAGTGTTCTTTGATATTCAGATCTGATTTTCATCCTTTTTTGTTGTAAGTATTTAATTATCTATTTTTCTATGAATGTAAATTATAATCTTACGACCATGAAAGGCTAACACCTCCACAACTAGGGGTTGTGGGAACCATTAGGATTAACGAAATAGGGTTACACAAAAGTGATTCAAAACTAATGTTAAAAACTTGTATTGTATTCTCTTCATCTATAAACATTTCTCAACTATGTACAACGTTAGGACTTGCCCAAACTGTTTTCTTCTTTGAACCTAGAGAAGTAGAGAATAGGAAAAGAGAATTACAAAATGCCTTCGTCTTTATGATCATTGTATTAACTTGAGATGTGGTAGCAGGATAGTTAAATTTAGAACATAATGATAATGGTTCATTCGAAATCGCTCATGAGACCTAACATGGTGATTGAGTATAGTCATCCAATAGGAATGAACCAATCGCTTGGATGAACCCTAGTTATCAGTTCTACAAGTAAGCATAAGGATTGATTATGTGTGTATACCTAAAGTCGTTTTTGAACCCATGGGGAACACTTACCCTAGTTGTTTGCAAATCTTGATTTAAATCAAAATTATAATCTTGTTTTAATATTGTTTTCTTTTAACCCCCCCCCCCCCAATTTGGAGATAACTCACCAACAAGTTCAATTACCAGCATTAGTCTAGATGTAATACCCTGTAAGTGCGTAAGATTAGACCCGGGATTTTAATTTGAAATTTGCTGAAACTGGGAAAAATGTTGCAGGACGGACGACCCAACAGACCGTTGGTCCAACCAGCGACCTATTGGAAGCAGTCGTGGGAGGTGATGGTCTGGTGTCAGTGAGTAACAACGGGTGAAGTAACAACCCGTCGTGAGAGATAACCAGTCGTGGTCACGAGTCATTGTAGAGGGATAGGTATATTTTCCAGTGGACCTAATAGAAGGAACCATGACTCAATTGGATGAAGTAATGAGTCGTAGTGAGGCTCATTAGAAGGACCAGTGTAGGATCTGAAGGGGGCAAACAACGGACGATGTGACGACTCATTGGATGGAAGGATGACTCGTCTTGTCTAGTCGTGGTTCGAACCTGAGATCAATAATTTTGGGCAGTGCAGAAAACGGATGGATACCAAAGTCGTGGTATCCTCCAACGATCCGTTAGTCCGGTCATTGGTTCGCTCAGTACAGATTTTCAGGGTTTTCCATTAAGTATCTTCTCTTCATTCCTATGCTCTAAGGTTCTAAACTACATTATTTTAAGTTATTTTCTGAGTGTATTAAGATAGGTTAACCCCTTCTAGCCTATTTATTCTCATGCATGCAAAAGTTAGAAAAATTTAGAGGTGATCAAGCTAGTCTTCAAGGTTTCTTCATCAATTTCCTTTGGTCTTTCAAGGAGTGGTGAGAATTTATTTTCCCCAGGTATGTAGGGTTATGAATTGGTGTTCTTGTTCACACCCATGCCCAATCTCTCCTAATTCATGAAGTTTGATCAAAAATCTTATGGGGTTTCAACTTAAATCTTGTGGAATTCTAATGATCTAATAATGGGTTATTATCTTTCATGGTTTACATCATATTTTTTGAATTATGATTAGATTTTACAACTATTTTGATTATAAATTTATTGATTTCGATTACTACTAAATTAAGTCTATCTAATTATGCATGTTCTATGATGAATCGAGTTATAATCTTTACTTCAATTGTTGATATTCATAAATCCATCATGATTTATGATTCAAAATATGGATATATTCAAATACCCATTATGAATTGATGATTTGCAAAGTATATGTATGATCTACAAGTATGCATGAATCCCATGATTTACTAATTATCTTTTTGGCCCTCTCACAAGCCTTACCCTCATGGCTAGTTCATGTATCTACTAGAATGTTTACAATTATCATGATTTAACTAGCCCATGAATCTCATGCATATTATACTATGAGCACTATATATGTTTTAGGAGTAGTATTTAACATCGAGTAGGTTTGGAGCCCAGGTTCTGCCCTGAATCTCAGAACTACGTGCCACCGTAGGACATGATGGAACCTCCCTTGACCAAACGGGCCCTTTCATGTGTGATATCACGCCCTTCATGGTTCTTCCCTTGAAAAGGTATGAACACCCTCCTAACTAGAGTTACAGGTTGGGCTCCATTTATGCTCATATGGAGTATGTCGATTATAAGAATCTCCCACTGTTCCTCATGATTTATGCATGTTTATGATTATGTATATTGGCTCAAGTCATGTTCAATAAATCTTTTCTCTTATAATTATGATTAAGACTGAATTACGAATGTTTATGAAAACCTTGAGCCTTATGTTATTGTGTGATATTTATGTTATATGCATGTTGTCCTACTTTTATGATCATTTATGAGCTTTTATATGTTTTAAATGTCTGTCTTACTTACCTTACATACTTGGTACATTCCATGTACTGACCACATACTTTCTATGTTGTATCGTTTCATGATACAAGACCCGGCTCTCAGGATTAGCCCCTTCAGTATACCATTTTAGAGTTTAGCTACTAGCCTTTTTGGTGAGTCCTCATTTCCCGAGGGTCATATGTTCATACATTGATGTTCCTTTTGTTTCAGTTTTGTTGAGTTAGTTGGGGATGTCGTCCCATCAACCCATCTGATATGATAGAGGATTTCAGACTAATTGTAGTACTCAACTATTATTTATTTTTAGTACGTTCCGCTTGTCATGGTATTTTATGTTACGTTTATGTATCCACTATGGCGTATGTTCAATATTATGTTCTAAGTGATATGAAGTTAGGTGAATGTTCATTCCATGGGTAAACTTGGAGTCTCTCGGGACTTCTTGTCCGTTGTTATGATCCGGGTCTACGTTTGGGTTGTGACAAAACTTGATATCAAAGCCATAGGTTTGAAGTGTCCTAAGGTGTCTGAAAGCCGTGTTAAGTAGAGTCATTTTCATGGGTGTGAAGTGCACCACACTTATGAAGAAGAGGCTATGAGACATTTAGAAAATGTTCCCTTCCTTCATGATCTATGTCGTGCAAACAAAAGTCTTTCTATCCTTCTAATTTGTGCTATTCGTGATTGCAAAATCATGGCTCCTCAAAGAATGAACTATAGGAGAAATGGAAATTGTGAAGGCCACGAGGATGGCAACGGTAATTAGCACCAGCAAGCCTCACCAGTTCAGGAGCACCAGGCACCAGAGCCAGCTATCCATGCTGAGTTTCGAGCAGCTATCCAAATGCTTGTGCAGGCCTTGACCGTTTAGGTCAATAAGCAGGCTGTTGCACATGTTCTGCAAAATGGTAATGCAGCGGTGGCTTGAGTCAGAGACTTCTTGAGAATGATCCCATCGGAGTTCCTTGGGTCCAAAGTAGATGAGGAACCACATGAATTCATCGACGAGATTCTAAAGGTCACCCAGGTCATGGGGGTGACAAATAGAGAGTGCATTGATTTGGCCTCCTATCAGCTGAAAGGGGTGGCACATATATGGTTTAAGCAATGGAGAGATGGTAGGGCAGTGGGGGCAGGCCCTATAGGTTGGGATGAGTTTCATGCAGCCTTTCTGGATCGGTTCTTATCTCGTGAAATGAGGGAACTGAAGGCGGCCGAGTTTGTAAATCTGAAGCAGGGGGATATGTCGGTTTAGGAGTACGCACTGGAGTTCACCCGCTTATCAAAGTATGCACCAGTATTAGTGGCAGACCAGAGGGCTCGAGTGAGTCAATTTGTGCGTGGAGTAGCGGACTACCTAGATAAGGATTGTAGGATCGCAGTGCTTCATCAGGATATAGATTTTACCCGCATAGTCTTTCATGCCAAGCAGATGGAGTCAGTGTATCAGAGGTAGAGAGAGGCCAAGAGGGCCAGGACAGACAATTATGGGATTTCTCAGGCTAGATCGGGAAGTAGACATTTAATACCCCGGGAACCTAAGGATCAGACCCGAGAGTAAAAATTGGGAAAATGAAAAACTAGTGTTGTAGGCACAAAACAAGTCGTTGGATGATTTGTAAGGTTAGCCCATGAGTCGTTAGGTGACTCGTGGGGAGGTCAGGAAAGAACTAAGAAGTTTGAGGAAAAGGGGTCCCCATGGGCATGGGAACGACTCGTAGTCAGACACCATGAGTCATTAGGTCAGTTGTGGGTAAGGGATGAGGAAAATAGAATAAGGCAGGACAGTGCACTTAACGGACGATGACCACGACTCGTTGGGTATGGTAACGAGTCGTGGTGTCAATCGTGGGGTGATATGAGTGTGAAGCGATGAAGTTGAGGCAGTGCACTTGACCATTGGTGACCACGAGTTGTGGTCAACCCTAACGAGTCGTTATGATCCCAGGAGATCAGGCAGGCAGTGTACTCGACAGGCAACAAGACTAGTCATTGGCCCAGTGACGAGTCGTCAGGTCGTCCGTTAGGACCACCTGATACTGAAATTCTGCAATTTAAGTAAGGGCTTTTCCGTAATTCATAATTCCTAGGGGAATATACTACATCGTTTTAACATTATAAAGGGTGTTTTAAGAGGTAATATACTAGCCTAAGTCCTCATTCATGCATGCAAAGGTTTGGGAAGGTGGTAGAAGGGGGATCTAGGTGATTTCAAGGTGTTCTTCATCAATTTTCTCTTGGGAAATCTAGGGGATTGTAGAATCAGTTGTTTTCAGGTATGTAAGGCTATCAACGGGTGTTTCCTTTCACAGCCATGTCAATCCTCTACGATTTCATGAAAATTTTACCAAAAAGTTTATGGGGTTTTGAAGTAGATTTACATAAAAGCTAATGATTGTTAATGGGCTTTGTGATTTTTAAATCTTATCATATTGTAAAGGTTTTTGTTTCAACCTTTATGAGTCAAATTATTTATAATGTTATCGATTTTGATTTTCTTTTGAATTTAGCCTAATTATGCATGACCCATGATGAATCGATTTGTGATATACTTTTCCCTATAATGATATTTACAAGCCCAACATGAATTATGATTTCAATTATGGATTTTATCAATTACACATCACGATTTTTATAAATTTCAAGCTATATGCATGATTTACAATTATGTATGAACTTTATGATTCATGAATTATATTTTGGCCGACTCACGGGTCCTCTGTCATGTCTAGTTCATATATGTACAAGCATGTTTATGACTATCATGATTTAACTAGCCCATGAATTCATGTATGTTATAATATTAGCACTATATATGTTTTGAGAGTCGTATCGAACACCGAGTAGGTTGGGGGCTCAGGTTAAATCCTGGATCTCATAAACTACCTGCCACAGTAGGTATGTTGGGACCTCCTTTGTGACTGTCCCCGACCCAACTTTTCATGGTGATATCACGCCCTTTCATGGTTCTACCCTTGGCAAGGTATGAATGGCCTCCTGACTAGGTTTACAAGTCGGACTTCATGAGTGCTCATATGGGTATGTCGGTTAAGAGAATCTCCCACTGTTCCTCATGATTTATGCATGTTTATGATTATGTATTTTGGGCTCAAGATATGTTAAGTAAAGCTTTTCCCCTATGATTACAATTGTGTTGTATTACAAATGTTTTTGAAAACCTTGAGCCTTAAGTTATGTTACGATGTTTATGATATGAGCATAATGTCCTACTCTTATGATCATTTATGAGTTTAAATATTTTAAATATCCATTTTATTTACCTTGCTGTCTCGATCCAAGTTCATACCCTAGCCATAACATGGGACAAGGTACCCTGAAATGCTCCAAGTCGACCCATGGCATAATCGTAGTATACACTTAACATCAGAAATGACTAACAACATAAATAAGCAGAAGTTAATAACAAGAATCTAATAGAAACCATAAGAGAAATTTAGTAAACCTTTGATACAACGTTGAAACTGTCTAAATAAGTCTGAAAGCCTTCTACTAAACTGATTAGTTGTTGGGACAAGTCCCCGGCTAACTCCTAAAGTCTGAAAACTGAAAACATAAGAGAATAAGAACATAATCACATCCTCGGAGTATGAGGACTCATCCAGAGTTGTTGAATAGGTATGAAACGTATTTAACCACGAGGACGAGTCTGAAAACCTAAATCAATATCATAAAATGATATAGCACAACAGGCGTGCGGTCAGTACTTGGAATGTACTACGTATGCAGGAAGCATAATCAATTAACTCATAAGCATATACATAAAGGAAGTATATAAAAACACAATACTAGTAATGTATACGGAATGAGAACGAACACCTTATATGAGATTTACATATTCATACCAACATAACATTTTATAAGGACATGCATTATATAAGATCAACTGAAGCACAAAAGTAATAAACGGGGATAATAAAGAGGTACGATGTCGTGACTGATATAAAGAGGGTGCCTGACTATCAAAGGGAGCGTCCCTGACTACCAAAGGGAAACATTCTTACTAAAGAGAATCCCTAACTGTCAAGGGAGAAAAATGTCTGATATAGAGAGTCAGTGACTGGCTAGGGATGTTAGTCCCGACCGGCCAAGGAGAAACATGCATGGCTAGTACATAGATATGTGAGTCCCGACAGACTAAGGGAAACATTCTTGCTAACAAGAATCTCGACAGGCTAGGGAACATTCTTGCTAACGAGAATCCCGACTGACTAGGGAAACATTCTTCCCAACGAGAATTCCGACTGACTAGGGAAACATTCTTGCTAACGAGAATTCCGACTGACTAGGAAAACATTCTTGCTAATGAGAATCTCCACTGACTATCGCCAATCTAAATTGCAACAGCTAATCAGAGACAAGGACATTTACTGATTTTCATCATACAACATTCTTTTCAACGGGATTGGGGCTACTTTCTAATAATAACAAGCCCAATAGTTGCAATATCATTCTCATCAACATGTAGCATAAGGTCATGCATGATTAATAGATTCCGCTCTTACTTAATCAAAGATGCATGACTTCATTTATTTCAAAACATACCATAAGCTAACAGTTATAAAATTTTGGAGACTTGACTCCAAATAATGTGGTGAGCTTATTTCGGAAAAATCACCATTTAAAATCGACATATGGGTATTACCAAAAGCCTTATCAAACTGGAACCTAATCAGTTCATTTTGAAAGCAACGACATAATCATGGGTATTTTTATAAATATTCTTTTCATTATCAACCTCATCATCATCTCACTTTTATCATGAATCACTTATTTTACGAACTTTTCATCCATGGGCGTTTTAGATTCAAAAATTTGGAAAATAATTTTTGTAAGGAAAACAATTTAGAATCTGCCCAAGCTTCATAATCCATCAATATAAATACAATCTAATGATATCCAATAAATTAAAGTGAACAAATGGTGATTGGTGATAATACATAATTTACTTTCAATTGCTCAAGCCCACAAACTCCAACTCATCCCAACATAGTCATCAATGTCATAATCGGGTCATTAGGGTTAATTATACAATATTTCCACTATTCCATCATTTTCATGATTTACTACGATAATCAAGCGAGTAATAAACACATCTCATTCAGTACTCAGGACAATTTATGAAGAACATGCTACACTCTTACATTCCCACCATATAATCCACAATTCAAGGCAACCCATAAATTAAAATTCAATTAAATCTCATATTCATAGTAGATGTTAGCATTTATGAGGAATATAAAAGAAATCTATTCACAACACAAAGCCCTAGATCATGCTTTTCTAGGTTTGTTGAAATCGGGTCTTTAATGAAATCATTTTGGGGCATAAGGATGCAAGAGATATTCTTGTTGAAAGACCCGCATACCTAGTAGAAGAAACCCTGCTCGAAATTTCTCCTTGAAGCTTTGATGAACACCTTGGTGAAACCCTTAAACATCAGAGAAGAAAGGAAGAAAGGTTTGAGAGAATATTTTGAGAGAATGAGAGATTAGGCTTAGGAAAACCCTTAAAAACGTGCAAGGTAGTACCCAAAATAACGTAGTTTAGAAGTTAAAAGTGTAGGAGTTTACGAAAATGCCCCCTGAGAAAACTAAAAAAACTGCCCGAACTAAAGCCAGGAATCACGTTACTAGTCGTTGTCACCTTAAGCGACTCATCGTCACGCCCATTATGCACACTGGAAAAATCACAAAGTTTTATCATTATTCAAACCACGACCAACGTAACGAGTCGTTACTCCACCCAACGACTCGTTAAGTTCACTCGTCAGGTATACTGGAATTTGTTTAAATCCACAACTTCTCCCCTCTAACGACTGACTTGACGAGTCGTTATCACACTTAACGACTCATCACATCCTTCCGTCAAATACACTCACTTCTCAAGTGATTCACTACCAAATGACCAACCTAATGAGTCATTGCCAGGAAAGATGACTCGTTAGGTCATCCGTGGTGATTGGGCTTACCATCCCCTCCCTACAGTTCTTCAGGGGTCAAACAACGACCCGTTAGGTCTCCTAACGAGTTGTTTCCTGACTTGTTCTGAGGAAAATTTCTGTTGAGCTTCATCTAACTTGGGGGTATGATCAGTAGGACTTCCGGGGTGTTACAATATCTCCCCCTTGGGAACATTCGTCCTCGAATGTTGGCTGAACATGCTGAAAAGATAGAGATGAAATCGATATCCAAATATCAATCAATCAAAGCTAAACATCATTGGAGTATCTGACTACGGACCAACCCTATAAACCAAATCTGAATATCCACATCTAACATGCATACCATGGCTCAAGGGAAGACGAAGAACATGAAACTAACATAGAACTAGACAAAATACCAAAAAGAATTCTTTCCCCATTTTATCTGGCATAGAATTGATACAGACTAATTCTTCCTTTTCAAATCACTTCTTGATACTAAGCTAGGATTCACAATATCTAATCTAACCGAGGGTAAGGAATTCATAAGCACGAGTCATTCCGGATATCTAAAACTGAGCACATACATGAGATAGTCTAGTTCTACTTAACTTACTAAGAAACTTTTATAGACTGAGTTCGAGCTGACTACAACGGAAAACATGAATTAACACACATAACTGAGTCATAACACGAAAATAATCATAAAGGACTCATAGAGAAAGACTTGAATCACTTTCTGAAGAGGTTACCGCTAAACCTCGAGAGTCTGCACATACGAATAGACACCATTTTAACTTCAACTGAATCGCAGGGAAACTTATCTAAACCCTGAAAAGATTGACATACTTCAACTGCTAAAGCTAAAATTTCTTATGAGCATTCTCAAGGTCAAACTTATTTCACATATTCACTATCTCCCCCTTAGCTTAAAGTCATCATTCTAAGTCTCCCGAATCTCTCTTCAAGTCAGGCTAAATTACTAACTCTTATCTCCTCTTTCACTTCTAGCCTTCACCGCAAGCCTTACACTAATAGCTTCTCACATTACACAACATCAATCTCTTTTCACAATTACAACAGAGCTTCTTATTCCAATACTGAGGTTGGCAATATATAAAGGAAAACACAAGATTTACAACATACCTGTGGCCACTACTGGCGCTTTGCCCTTATCATAATGGGATGATACGGAATAGGAGCGGTTTTAACGATGCCCGCCTCCCGGATTAGAGGATGCACCATGCTGAAATAGGCAGGCTATCGGAGCTGCTGCAGAAGTAGCCGAGGATCTGCCCTCGCTTTGCTTAGATGCTGCGCAATATCGGTGTATATGGCCCACCTTGCCGCACCAAAAACAAACATCTGAGCCGGCCATGCGTACTCCCAAGTGGTGTTTTCCATAGCTCATACACAATGGGTATGTAATCTCCCTCACCGTAGGCTGATACGGAACACTGGTTGTCGAAGGTGCTGGGGCTGATGATTTCTGCTGGTAACTTGAGCGATATCCACCACTCGACCTCTATTTGGAGAACTCTAGATCTCCAGTCCTAACCCTTTTTTCCCCTCTGTCTTTCTCTTTCATCTGTTCTTCTTCCATCTGCTGAGAAAATAATACCAAGCGTGGGAAGTCTATGTCCCTGTGCAACATGGTAGTCCTGCATTCCTTGACTAGGGAGTCTGACACTCTATTCAAAAACCTGCTCACTCGGGCCCGCTGGTCGGCTACCATTTTCGGTGAATACTTAGATAACCGAGTGAACTCCAATGCATACTCCTAGACAGTCATGTCATTCTGCTTCAACTTAATAAACTCTACCGCCTTTGCCTCCCTCAACTCCTGAGGGAAAAACTTGTCCAAAAATGCTGTCATAAATTTATCCCAACCTATGGGACCCGCTCCAACTCCCCGACTGTCTTCACTAACAATACCAGATGTAAGAAACTCCCTTTAACTAGTAGGAGGCTAAGTCTGCGGTCTCATTTCCTGTCACTCCCATGATATTAGTAATCTTCTAAAACTCTTCCAAGAATTCATATGGGTCCTCATCCACCTTTGACCCCCAGAATTCGGGTGGGTTCATCTGAAGAAAATCTCTTATCCTTGACGCCGCTTTATTTTCATTATGAGGAGCATGGGCCATCGCCTACTAGTTAATTTGAGTGGTCAGGGCCTGTGCCAACATATGAAAGGCTTCTCAGAACTCAGCATGAGTAACATGATCATCCATTGGTTTTGCTTGGGCTGGTGGTACCTGCTGGCGGTCGTTACCACGTCTCCTTCCATTCGCTCATCTAGGAGGCATTATCTGCAGGCACGTAATGCACTAGTTAGGGAAAAGTACTATTTAGAGCTTCATACTCTACACACAATAAGAATCATGAAGAAAAATGAGCATTCCCAAAATGTCTCATAGGCTCTTCCTCATAAGTGTGGTGCGCTTCACACCCATGAAGAAGACTACTTAACATGGCTTTCAGACACCCTAGGACACTCTAAACCTTGTCTATGATACAAAGTTTGTCATGACATGAGTTAACACCCTAACCGTAACATGGGACAAGGAACCCCGAAAGGCTCCAATGCGACCATGGCATAATCATAGCATACACTTAACAAGAATCTAATAGAAACCATAAGAGAAATTTAGTAACCCTTAGATACAATGCTGAAACTATCTAAACAAGTCTGAAAGCCTTCTACTAAACTGATGAGATGCTGGGACAAGTCCCCAGCTAACTCCTAAAGTCTAAAAACTAAAAACATAAGATAAATAAGAACATAATCACGTACTCATAGCATAAGGACTACTCTAGAGATGCTGAATAAGGATGAAACGTATCTAACCGTGAGGCCGAATCTAAAAACTTGAATTGATATCATAAAACAATATAGCAAAAAAGGCGTGCGGTCAGTACTTGGAATATACTGAGTATGTAGGAAGCGTAATCAATTAACTCATAAGCATGTACATAAAGGAAGTATATAAGAACACAATAATAGTAATGTAACTGAAATGAGATATGTCCACCTTATATGAGATTTACATATTTGTACCAACATAACCATTTATAAGGACATGCATTATTATAAGATCAACTGATACGCAAAAGTAATAAATGGGGATAATACAGAGGTACGATGCCGTGACTGATATCAAGAGGGTCCTTGACTATCCAAGGGAAGTTCCTGACTATCAAAGGGAGCGTCCCTGACTACCAATAGGAAACATTCTTACTAAAGAGAATCCCTGGCTGTCAAGGGAGAAAAATGCTCTGATATACAGGGCCACTAACTAGCTAGGGATGTTAGTTCCGACTGACCCAGGAGAAACATTCATGGCTAATAGCTAGGGATGTGAGTCCCGACTGACTAGAGGAAACATTCTTGATAACGAGAATCCTAACTGACTAAGGAAACATTCTTGCTAACTAGAATCCGGACTGACTAGGGAAATATTCTTTCTAATGAGAATTCCGACTGACTATCGCTAATATAAATTGCAACAGCTAATCACAGACAAGGACATTTACCGATTTTCATCATACAACATTCTTTTCCACAGGATTTGGGCTACTTTTTAATAACAACAAGCCCAACAGTTGCAATATCATTCTCATCAACATGTAGCATAAGGTCATGCATGATTAATAGATTCCGCTCTTACTTAATCAAAAATGCATGACTTTATTTATTTCAAAACATGCCATAAGCTAACAGTGATAAAATTTGGGAGACTTGACTCCAAATAATGTGGTGAGCTTCTTTCGGAAAAATCACCATTTAAAATCGACATGTGGGTATTACCCAAAGCCTTATCACACTGGAATCTAATCAGTTCATTTTGAAAGCAACGACATAATCATGGGTATTTTTAGAAACATTCTTTTCATTATCAACCTCATCATCATCTCACTTTTATCATGAATCACTTATTTTATGAACTTTTCATCCATGGGTGTTTTAGAT
This sequence comes from Datura stramonium, assembly GCA_018107945.1. NCBI lineage: Eukaryota > Viridiplantae > Streptophyta > Magnoliopsida > Solanales > Solanaceae > Datura > Datura stramonium. Next base: position 69,099 of record JACEIK010003396.1, on the reverse strand, counting down.
TCAAAAATTTGGAAAATAATTTTTGTAAGGAAAACAATTTAGAATCTGCCCAAGCTTCATAATCCATCAATATAAATACAATCTTATGATATCCAATAAATTAAAGAGAACAAATGGTGATTGGTGATAATACATAATTTACTTTCAAAGATGCATGGCTTCATTTATTTCAAAACATACCATAAGCTAACATTTATAAAATTTGAGAGACTTCGCTCCAAATAATATGGTAAGCGTATTTCGGGAAAATCATCATTTAAAATCGACATGTGGGCATCACCCAAAGCATTATCTCACTTGAATCTAATCAGTTCATTTTGAAAGAAACAATATAATCATGGGTAGATTTAGAAACATACTTTTCATCATCAATCTCATCATCATCTTACATTTATCATGAATCACTTCTTTTACTAACTTTTCATCCATGGGCGTTTTAGATTCAAAAATTTGAAAAACAATATTTGTAAGGAAAACAACTTAGAATCCACCCAACCTTCATAATCCATCAATATAAATACAAACTAATCATATCAAATCAATTAAAGCGAACACATGGAGATAATACATAATTTACTTTCAATTTCTCAAGCCCACAAACTCCAACTCATCCCAGCATAGTCATCAATGTCATAATCAGGTCATTAGAGTTAAATATACAATATTTCCACTATTCCATCATGTTCATGATTTTACTATGATAATTAAGTGAGCAATAAACAGATCTCATTCAATACTCAAGCCAATTTATGAAGAACATGTTACACTCTTGCATTCCCAACATATAATCCACAATTCAAGGCAACCCATCAATTTACATTCCAATTAAATCTCATATTCACAGTAGATGTTAGCATTTATGAGGAATATGAAAGAAATCTATTCACAACACAAAGCCCTAGATCATGCTTTTTTAGATTTATTGAAATTGGGTCTTTAATGAAAGCATTTCGCGGCACAAGGATGGAAGGGAAATCCTTGTTGAAACACCCGCATACCTGGTAGAAGAAATCCTGTTTTAAATTTCTCCTTGAAGCTTTGATGAACACCTTGGTGAAACCCTTAAACTTGAGAGAGGGAAGGAAGAAAGGTTTGAGAGAGTATTATGAGAGAATGAGAGATTAGGTTTAGGAAAACCCTTAAATATGTGTAANAGGTTGTACACAAAATGATGTAGTTTAGAAGTTAAAGCGTAGGAGTTACGAAAATGCCCTGGAGAAACTGGAAAAACTGCCCGAACTAAAGCCACGACTCACATGATGAGTCATTGTCACCTCAAATGACTCCTCGTCATGCCCGTTAGGCACACTAGAAAAATCACACAGTTTTATCATTCTTCAAACCACAACCAACATAACGAGTTGTTTCCACACAACAACTCATTAGGTACACTGGAATTTGTTTAAAGCCACAATTTCTCCCCTTTAACAACTAACTTGACGAGTTGTTATCACACTTAATGACTCGTCACATCCTTCCGTAAACTACACTGACTTCTCAACTGATTCACTACCCAACAACAAACCTAATGAGTCATTTCCAGTCAAGATGACTCGTCAGGTCGTCCGTGGAGATTGGGCTTGCCATCCCCTCCCTACAGTTCTTCACAGGTCAAACAACAACCTGTTAGGTCTCCTAACGAGTCGTTTCCTGAATCGTTCTGAGGCAAATTTCTATTGTATTTTCTGCTAAGCTTCATCTAACTTTGAGGTCTGATCTCTAAGACTTTCGGGGTGTTACAATATCTCCCCCTTGGGAACATTCGTCCTCGAATGTTGGCTGAACATGCTGAAAAGATAGAGACAAAATCGATATCCAAATATCAATCAATCACAGCTAAAATCCATTAGAGTATCTGACTCCGGACCAACCCTATACACCAAATCTGAATATCCACATCTAACATGCATACCATGGCTCAAGGGAAGACGAAGAACATGAAAGCAACATAAAACTAGACAAAACAGTGAAAAGAATTCTTACCCCTTTTTATCCGGCACAAAATTGATACAGACTGATTCTTCATTTTCAAATCACTTCTCGATACTAAGCAAGGATTCATAATATCTAATCTGACTTAGGGTAAGGAATTCATAAGCACGAGTCATTCTTTACTTTCGAAACTGAGCATATACATGAGATAGTCTAGTTCTACGGAACTTACTACGCAACTTTTATAGACTGAGTTCGAGCTGACTACACCGGAGAACATGAATTAACACACATAACTGATTCATAACATGAAAATAAGCATAACACACTCAAAGAGAAAGACTGGAATCACTTTCTGAAGTGGTTACCGCTAAACCTCGGGAATCTGCACATAGGAATAGACACCATTTAACTTCAACTGAATCGCAGGGAAACTTATCTAAACCCTGAAGAGATCGACATACTACAACTGCTAAATCTAGAACTTCTTATGAGCATTCTCAAGGTCCAACTTATTTCACATATTCACTATCTCCCCCTTAGCTTAAAGTCATCATTCTAAGGCTCCCGAATCTCTCTTCAAGTCAGGCTAAATTACTAATTCTTATCTCCTCTTTAACTTCTAGCCTTCACCGCAAGACTTACACTAACAGCTTCTCACATTACACATCATCAATCTCTTTTCGAAATCACAACGGAGCTTCTTATTCCAATACTGAGGTTGGAAACATATAAGGAAAACACAAGATTCAAAATATACCTGTGGCCACTACCGACACTTTGCCCTTATCCTGATAGGATGCTACGGCATAGGAGTAGTTTAGATGATGCCCGCCACCCAGATTAGAGGATTTACCCTGCTGAAATGGGCGGGCTATCAAAGTTTCTGAAGATGTGATCGAGGATCTTCCCTCACCTCACTTAGCCACTATGCAATCTCGGTGTATATTGCCCGTCTTGCCGCACCAAAAACAAACATCTTAGCCGGCCATACATACTCCCAAGTGGTGTTTTCCACAACTCATACACAATGGATACGTAATATCCCTCACCATGGGCTGATACGAAACACTGGCTGTCGAAGGTGCTGGGGCTAATCATTTCTGCTGGTAACATAAGCAATATCCTCCACTCGACCTCTGTTGGGAGAACTCTAGATCTCCAGTCCTAGCCCTTTTTCCCCTCTCTCTTTCTCTTTCACCTATTTTGCTTCCATCTGCTAAGAAAATAACACCAAGCATGGGAAGTCTATGTCGCTGTGCAATATGGCAATCATGCATTCCTTGACCAAGGAGTTTGACACTCCATTCACAAACCTGCTCACTCGGGCCCGCTGGTCGGCTACCATTTTCGGCGCACACTTAGATAACTGAGTGAACTCCAACACATACTCCTGGACAGTCATGTCATTATGCTTCAAGTTAATTAACTCTACCACCTTTGCCTTCCTCAACTCCCAAGGGAAAAACCTGTCCAAAATTGCTATCATAAATTCATCCCAACCTATGGGACCCCCTCCAACTCCGCGACTGTCTCCATTGAAAATACCAGATATAAGAAACTCTCTTTAACTAGTAGGAGGCTAAGTCTTCACTCTCATTTCCCATCACTCCCATGATATGAGTAATCTTCTGAATATCTTCCAAGAACTCATATGGGTCCTCATCCACCTTTGACCCCTAGAATTTGGGTGGGTTCATTTGAAGAAATTTTTTTATCCTTGCTGGCATTTCATTTTCATTATGAGAAGCACGGGCTACCACCTGCTGGTTAATTTGAGCGGTTAGGGCCTGCGCCAACATGTGAAAGGTTGCTTGAAACTAAGCATGACTAACATGATCATCCATTGGTTCTACATGGGCTGGTGGTACCTGCTGGTGGTCGTTACCACGTCTCCTTCCATTTTATCGTATGGGAGGCATTATCTGGGAGCATGTAAAGCACGAATTAGGGAAAAGGACTATTTAGAGCTTAATACTCTACACGCGATAAGAATCATGAAGAAAAGGGAGAATTCCTAAAACATCTCATAGCCGCTTCCTCATAAGTGTGGCACGCTTCACACCTATGAAGAAGACTCTACTTAACGCGGCTTTCAGACACCCTGGGACACTCTAAAGCTTGTCTCCTATACCAAGTTTGTCACAACCCGAGTTCACAGCCTAGAAGTAACATGGGACAAGGAACCCCCAAAAGGCTCCAAGTCGACCCGTGGCATAATCATAACATACACTTAACATCAGAAATGATTAACAACATAAGTAAGAGGAAGTTAACAACAAGATTCTAATAGAAACCATAAGAGAAATTTAATAACACTTAGATACAACGTGAAACTGTCTAAACAAGTTTGAAAGTCTTCTACTAAACTGATGAGATGCTGGGACAAGTCCCCAGCTAACTCCTAAAGTCTAAAAATTAAAAACATAAGATAAATAAGAACATAATCACGTACTCATAGCATAAGGACTACTCTGAGATGCTGAATAAGGATGAAACGTATCTAACCGTGAGGCCGAATCTAAAAACCTGAATTGATATCATAAAACAATATAGCAAAAAAGGCGTGCGGTCTGTACTTGGAATATACTGAGTATGCAGGAAGCATAATCAATTAACTCATAAGCATGTACATAAAGGAAGTATATAAGAGCACAATAATAGTAATGTAACTGAAATGAGATACGTCCACCTTATATGAGATTTACATATTCGTACCAACATAACCATTTATAAGGACATGTATTATTATAAGATCAACTGATACGCAAAAGTAATAAATGGGGATAATACAGAGGTACGACGCCGTGACTGATATCAAGAGGGTCCCTGACTGTCTAAGGGAAGTTCCTGACTATCAAAGGGAGCGTCCCTGACTACCAAAGGGAAAAATTCTTACCAAAGAGAATCCCTAACTGTCAAGGGAGAAAAATGCTCTAATATAGAGGGTCACTGACTGGCTAGGGATGTTAGTCCCTACCAACCAAGGAGAAACATGGATGGCTAGTATCTAGGGATATGAGTCCTGACTGACTAGGGGAAAAATTTTTGCTAACGAGAATTCCGTCTGACTAGGGAAACATTCTTGCTAACGAGAATCCCGACTGACTAAGGAAACATTCTTGCTAATGAGAATCCCAATTGACTAGGGAAACATTCTTACAAACGAGAATCCTGACTAACTATCGCTAACCTAAATTGCAACAACTAATCATAGCCAAGGACATTTACTGATTTTCATCATACAACATTCTTTTTGATAGGATTGGGGCTACTTTATAATAACAACAAGCCCAAGAATTGCAATATCATTCTCATCAACATGCAGCATAAGGTCATGCATGATTAATAGATTCCACCCATACTTAATCAAAGATGCATGGCTTCATTTATTTCAAAACATACCATAAGCTAACATTTATAAAATTTTGGAGAATTCGCTCCAAATAATGTGGTAAGCTTATTTCGGGAAAATTATTATTTAAAATCGACATGTGGGCATCACCAAAAGCTTTATCACACTTGGATCTAATCAGTTCATTTTGAAAGCAACAACATAATCATGGGTAGATTTAGAAGCATGCTTTTCATCGTCAACCTCATCATCATCTCACATTTATCATGAATCACTTCTTTTACGAACTTTTCATCCATGGGAGTTTTAGATTCAAAATATTTGAAAAACAATTTTTGTAAGGAAAATAACTTAGAATCCGTGCAAGCATAATAATCCATCAATATAAATACAATCCAATCAAATCCAATCAATTAAAGCGAACAAATGGTGATTGGTGATAATACATAATTTATTTTCAATTTCTCAATCCCACAAACTCCAACTCATCTCAACATAGTCATCAATGTCATAATTGGGTCATTAAGGTTAATTATACAATATTTCCACTATTCCATCATGTTAATGATTTAATACGATNCTATTCCATCATGTTAATGATTTAATACGATAATTATGTGAGCAATAAACAGATCTCATTCAGTACTCAAGCCAATTTATGAAGAACATGCTACACTCTTGCATTCCCAACATATAATCCACAATTCAAGGCAACCCATCAATTTACATTCTAATTAAATCTCATATTCACAGTAGATGTTAGAATTTATGAGGAATATCAATGAAATCTATTCATAACAAAAATCCCTAGATCATGCTTTTCTAGATTTGTTGAAATCGGGTCTTTAATGAAAGCATTTCGCGGCACAAGGATGGAAGGGAAATCCTTGTTGAAACACCCGCATAACTGGTAGAAGAAACCCTGCTCGAAATTTCTCCTTGAATCTTTGATGAACACCTTGGTGAAACCCCTAAACTTGAGAGAGGGAAGGAAGAAAGGTTTTAGAGAGTATTTTGAGAGAATGAGAGATTAGGCTTAGGGAAACCCTTAAAAACGTGTAAGGTAGTACCAAAAATGATGTAGTTTAGAAGTTAAAAGCGTAGCAGTTTACAAAAATGCCCCTATAGAAAACTGGAAAAACTGCCTGAACTGAAGCCACTACTCACGTGATGAGTCGTTGTCACCTCAAATGATTCATCGTCACGCCCGTTAGGCATACTGGAAAAATCACACAGTTTTATCATTCGTCAAACCACGACCAACGTAACGAGTCTTTACTCCACCCAATGACTCATTAGGTCCACTTGTCAGGTACACTGGAATTTCTTTAAAGACACAGTTTCTCCCCTTTAATGACTGACTTGGCGATTCATTATCACACTTAACAACTCTTCACATCCTTTCGTAACCTACACTGAATTCTCAAGTGATTCACTACCCAACGACCAACCTAATAAGTTGTTCCTAGGCAAGACGACTAGTCAGGTTGTCCGTGGTGATTGGGCTTGAAATCCCCTCCCTACAGTTCTTCATGGGTCAAACAATGACCCGTGAGGTATCCTAACGAGTCGTTTCCTTACTCGTTCTGAGGTAAATTTCTTCTAGCTTTTCTGCTAAGCTTCATCTAACTTCGGGGTCTGATCTATAGGACTTCTGTGGTGTTACACTTGCATACTAGGTACATTCCGCGTACTGACTGCACACTTTCTATGTTGTATCCTTTCATGATACAGGACCCAGCTCTCAGGCTCACCCACATCCTTAGATCATCTTAGAGTTCTCTTTCAGCGTATTGGTGAGTCCTCATGTTCCGAGGGCTATTTGATAAGCATGTTTCTACTTTATGTTTCAGTACATGTTCGGGTTAGTTAGGTGTGTTGTCCCATCAACCCATCATTGTAGTATAGGCTTTCAGACAAAGTATAAAATTTATCTAATGTATGTCTAAATGATTCTGCCGGTTTGATATGTCATGATTCGATATGTTTCTGATATGCTTTATGTTATGTCTTCCACTCATATGAATGAATTAGATGTATGCTCATGCCATGGGTCGACTTTGGGTCTCTCGGAGCTCATTGTCCTGTATCTACGATCTGGGTGTACGTTCGGGTCGTGAAAAGGGGAGATCGGAGGAGTAGAGCATCAGATCGAGAGGACAGAGTAGCATGTAGATTGAGCGCTCTTTCCCAGTTTGTGCAGGGTGCAGCAAGAATCACCCCGAGAGGTGCTTAGTTTGCTTAGATGTTTGCTTCGGGTATGGCAAACCCGTACACAGACTTAAGGATTGCCACTCAGCCAGATTAGGGGTCGGTGGAGCTTGTGATAGCAGCTAGTTCTGCCACTCCAGCAGTGCGTCCCCCTCAGTATGGTGCCTCGACTAGTGCAGCAGGCGGTCAGAGCCAAAATAGGTTTTATGTTTTAGTATCCTGCCAGGAGTAGGAGGCTTCACCAGATGTGCTCACTGGTATGTTGCAAGACTTCCATATTGATGCTTATGCCTTGTTAGATCCAACAACTACTTTGTCGTTTGTGACCCCTTATATTGCTAGTAGTTTTGGAGTTAGCCCTGAAATCCTGTTAGAACCATTCTCAGTCTCTACTCTAGTCGGTGATTTAGTTGTAGCTAGACGGATGTAAAGAGGTTGTCCCATTATAGTATCACATAAGATCACCTCCGCAGACCTAGTAGAGTTAACTCTGAATGACTTTGACATGATTTTGGGCATGGATTGGTTGTTTGCATGTTATGCTTCGATTAATTGTAGGACTCGTGCGGTGGAATTGTGATTTTCAGGTGAGTCAGTTTTGGAGTGGAAGGGTAATTCAGTTGTACCAGCCGGTCAATTTATTTCATATCTTAAGGCTAGGAAAGTGATTTCTAAGGGATGCATTTATCACCTTGTTAGGTTTAAGGATGTTGAGTCGGAGACCCCGACTATCCAGTCAGTTCTGGTGGTGTGTGAGTATCTGGAGGTTTTTTCCCGATGATTTGCAAGGTGTTTCTCCTAATGGGGAGATTGATTTCGGCATAGATCTTCTTCCCGATATGCAACCTGTCTCTATTCCTCCCTACAGGATGGCTCCAGCCAAGCTAAAGGAGTTAAAGGAACTGTTAGATAGGAAATTTATCAGACCGAGAAAGTCTCCATGGGGTGCCCCAATGTTATTTGTTCGGAAGAAGGATGGTTCGCTTAGGATGTGCATCGATTATCGGCAGTTGAACAAGCTCACCATTAAGAGAAGGTATCCTTTACCCAGGATTGATAATTTGTTTAACCAGCTTCAAGGTGCCAAGTGTTTCTCCAAGATTGATCTTAGGTCCGGGTATGAAATCCCGAAAACCACTTTCAGGACTCAATATGGTCACTACAAATTTGTTGTTATGTATTTTGGAGTAATCAATGCCCCTACAGCTTTCATGTACTTAATGAACAGGGTATTCAAGCAATATCTAGACATGTTCGTGATCGAGTTCATCAATGATATCCTTTATATACTCTCGGAGTAAGGAGGAGCATGTCATTTACTTGAGAGTAGTGCTTCAGACCCTCAAGGATCATCAGTTGTACGCAAAGTTCAGCAAGTGTGAATTTTGGTTGGACTCCATGGAATTTTTAGCCATGTGGTATCGAGTAAGGGCATAAGGTAGATTCTCAGAAAATTGAGGCAGTAAAGAATTGGCCCAGACCGATGAACCCATCAGATATCAGGAGCTTTTTGGGCTTAGCGGGTTACTATCGGAGATTTGTTGAGGGCTTTTCATCTATTGCGGCACCTTTGACCAAGTTGACTTAGAAGAAGGTAAAGTTCCAATGGCTGGAGGCTTGTGAGAAAAGCTTCCAAGAGTTGAGACTTGACTCACTTTAGCACCAGTGTTGACCCTACCCGAGGGTACCGATGGTTTTGTGGAGTGTTGTGATGCTTCGAGAATCGGACTTGGGTGTGTGTTGATGCAGCATGGTAAAGTAATGGTATATTCCTAAGGACAGTTGAAAGTCCATGAGAAGAATTACCTAACTCATGACCTAGAGTTGGCATCGGTAGTATTTGAATTGAAAATATGGCGACATTATTTGTATGGGGTCCACGTGGATGTATTCACGGATCACAAGAGCTTGAAATATATGTTCACATAGAAAGATTCAATCTTCGGCAAGGGAGGTGGTTGGATCTACTAAGGGACTATGACATGAGTGTCCTTTACCACCTGGGTAAGGCTAATGTGGTACCGGATGCACTTAGTAGGCTCTCTATGGAGAGTGTGTCCCACGTTGATGAGGGAAAGAAGGAGTTGGTAAAAGATGTCCATCGACTTACGAGGTTGGGAGTTAAATTGGTCGACTCGACATGGTGTTGTTGTTGTGCAAATGGATCAAAATCGTCCCTGATGACTGAGGTGAAATCTTGGCAAGACAAGGATCCGATGTTGGTGAAACTGAAGGAAGCCGTTCAGAGTCAGAAAGTGGAGGTTTTCTCCCAAGGGGGAGATAGGGTGTTGTAGTACCAGAGTCGTCTATGTGTTCCAAATATTGATAATTTGAGGGACCGGATATTGCATGAGGCACACGGATCCAGGTATTCTAATCATCCAGGTGCGATCAAGATCTATCATAATTTGCGGGAAATATATTGGTGGAACAGCATGAAGAAGGATATTGCAAAATTTGTAGCCAAGTGCCCGAAATGTCAACAAGTGAAAATCGAGCATCAATGGTTGGGAGGCGTACTTCAGGATATTAGCATTCCCACTTGGAAGTGGGAATAGATTAATATGTATTTCATTACAGGCCTACCTCATACTCGCCGACACTACGATTCCATTTGGGTGGTAGTAGACAGGTTGACCAAGGCTGCACACTTTCTACTGGTCAAAACCACAGATTCAGCGGATGATTATGCCAAACTGTATATTCGGGAGTTGGTGCAATTACATGGAGTTCCCTTGTCTATTATCTCAGACCAAGAATACTTAGTTTACCTCTCAATTTTGGCGGTCTATTCAAAAATGGCTTAGGACTCAGGTTAAACTCAACACAACATTTCATCCGCAAACGGATGGTCAGGCAGAGTGGACAATTCAGACTCTCAAGGACATGTTGAGATCTTGTGTGATAGACTTTAAAGGTAGTTGGGATGATCACCTACCTTTGATCAAGTTCTCTTACAGTAACAGTTATCACTCTAGTATCCAAATGGAACCGTTCGAGGCTTTCTACAGGCAGAGATGTAGATCGCCTATCGGATGGTTTGAGGTTGGTGAGGCAAGTATGATAGGGCCAAATTCGGTTCATGAGGCTATGGTAATAGTTTATTTGATAAGGGACGGTTGAAAATCACTCAAATTCATCAAAAATCATATGCTGATGTGAGGAGGAGAGAGTTGGAGTTCAAGGTGGATGATTGGGTATTTCTGAAGGTGTCTCCCATGAAGGGAGTCATGTGGTTCGAAAAGAAAGGAAAACTTATCCCCCTTTATGTTGGTCCCTACCGATTTATGAGAAGAGTTGGTAAGGTAGCATATGAGTTGGACTTTCCATGAGGGTTATCTTCAGTTTATCCCATCTATCATGTATCGCTCTTGAAAAAGTGCTTGGGTGATCCAGCTTTAGTTGTCCCGGTAGAAAGTGTTGGTGTGGGGGATAACATCAGTTATGAGAAAATTCCAGTTGCAATCTTGGATCGTCAGGTTTGGAGGCTGAGGAAAAAAGAAGAGCTTCGTTAAAGGTGTTATGGAGAAATCATCATGTTGAGGGTGCTACGTGGGAAGTCGAAGCGACTATGATGGATAAATACCCTCACCTGTTCCCTACTGACTCAATTTTAGTTTGAGGTATCAGTTTTTTCCGTAATTCTCTAATTAGTTTCCATGTTCATTTCATGTGCACAAGTTTGATTTATGTTATGATAAATGTATATGATGTCTGAGTTCGGATCAGCTATGTAGTTCTTTTCGAAGGTAGTCATTCCGCCAGTTTCGATTTAAATGATCCGTATTTGCATATGATGATTGCATGTTTATGATTTTTCTTTGTGTTTCTAACATTCGAGGATGAATGTTCCCAAGGGGGAGATATTGAAATACCCCGGAACCCGAGGATCAAAACTGAGAGTCAAAATGGGGAAAATACAAAACTGGTGTTGCAGGCACAGAACGAGTCGCTGGACGACTCGTGAGGATAGCCCACGAGTCGTCAGGTGACTCCTGGGAGGTCGGGAAAGAATTGGGAAGTTGGAGGAAAAGGGGTCCACACGGGCGTGGGAATGACTCATGGTCAGACACCACGAGTCGTTAGGTCAGCCATGGGATAAGGGAGAAAGAAAATATAAGAAGGCAGGATAGTGCACTTAACGGAAGATGACCACAACTCGTTGGGTGTGGTAATGAGTCGTGGTGTCAGTCGTAGGGTGATATGAATGTGAAGTGATGAAGTTGAGGCAGTGCACTTGACGATTGGTGACCAAAAGTCACGGTCACCCCTAAAGAGTCATTATATCAGTCATTATGAGCCCAGGAGATCAGGCAAGCGGTGTACTCGATGAGCAACATGATGAGTTATTGGCCCCAGTGACGAGTCATCAGGTCGTCCGTTAGGACCACCTGACAGTGAAATTCTACAATTTATGTAAGGGATTTTCCATAATTCCTAATTCCTAGGGGCCTATACTACGTCATTTTAACATCAGAAAGGGTGGTTTAAGAGGGAATAGACTAGCCTAAGTCCTCATTCATGCATGCAAAGGTTTGGGAAGG
>JACEIK010003395.1:147618-158461 GCA_018107945.1 Datura stramonium | reverse complement strand
CCCGTAATGAAGTCCATGTTTACTTCTTCCCACTTCCATGTGGGTATGCTGATATCCTGGGTCATACCTCCTGGTCTCTGGTGTTCTACCTTGACTTGCTAGCAGTTCGGGCATTTAGCTACAAATTCAGCAATGTCTCTTCATGTTGTTCCACTAGTAAATATCCCGCATATCGCGATACATTTTGGTAGCATCAGGGTGAATGGCGTATCTCGAGCTATGTGCCTCATCCAGTATCTACTGTCTCAACTCACCAACATCCGGTACACACAACTTGCCCTGGTAATGAAGAACCCTATCTCCTCCTTGGGAGAAAGCCTCAACCTCCTTTCTGAAAACTGCTTCTTTAAGTTTACGTAGAACTGGATCTTCATCTTGTCTGGACTTAACTACAACTACCAAGGATAAATCCGACCCGTTTTGAATTACCATGCCACCTTCTGTTGAATCCACCAACTGTATACCTAACCGGGCTAGCGTGTGGACTTCTTTCGCTAGCTCCCTCTTGTCTTCCTCAATGTGAGCTATACTTCCCATAGACCATCTGCTTAGGGCGTCAGCCACCATATTGGCCCTACCCGGGTGATACAACACACACATGTCATAATCCTTTAGCAGCTCCAACCACCATCTCAGACGCAGGTTTAGGTCCTTCTGGATGAACAGATACTAAAGGCTCTTGTTATCCGTGAACACATCCACGTGAGCCCCGTACAAGTAGTGTCTCCATATTTTTAACGCAAATACCACCGCTGCCAACTCCAATTCATGAGTTGGATAATTCTTCTCATGAACTTTGAGTTGTCTGGAGGCATAGGCTATCACTTTGCCTCGCTGCATCAGAATGCAACCAAGTCCAAATCTATAAGAATCACAATAAATAACTAACCCATCTGATCCTTCCAGGAAGGTTAACACTGGAGCGGTAGTTATCGACTCTTCAACTCTTGGAAACTCTTCTCACACTCATTCGAAAACTGGAATTTCACCTTCTTCTAGGTTAACTTGGTCAGAGGAGATGCTATGGAGGAGAAACCTTCCATAAACCATCGGTAATAACCCGCTAAGGCCAGGAAGCTCTTGATTTCAGTGGGAGAGGTAGGTCAAGTCCAATCTTTCACTAATGGAATTTTGTGAGGATCTACATGTATCCCCTCACTTGAGTCCACATGACCCAAGAAAGTCACGGACTTCAACCAGAATTCACACTTGCTAAACTTGGCGAATAACTGGCGATCTCTAAGGGTCTGTAATGCTAACCTTAGGTAATAGGCATGCTCTTCCTCATTTCTGGAGTATACTAGAATGTTGTCTATAAATACAATGATGAACATATCCAGATATTGCTTGAAGACTCTGTTCATCAGGTCCATAAAGGTTGCAGGAGTGTTTGTGAGTCCAAAGGACATCACCACAAACTCGTAGTGACTATACCGAGTTCTGAATGTTGTTTTTGGTATGTCAGACTCTCTGACCCTTAACTGATAGTATCCTAGCCTGAGATCGATCTTGGAGAAATAACTAGCTCCATTAAGTTGGTCAAACAAGTCATAAATTCTAGGTAGGGGATATCTGTTCTTGACTGTGACTTTTTTCAGCTGACGGTAATCTATGCACATTCTGAGGGTACCATCTTTCTTTCGCATGAATAGAACTGGAGCACCCCAGGGAGAGATGTTGGGTCTGAAAAACCATTATCAAGAAGGTCTTTTAGCTGCTCCTTAAACTCCTTAAGCTTAGCTGGAGCCATTCTATAAGGAGGGATGAAGATACGGTGAGTATCTGGGAGGAGATCTATTCTAAAGTCTATTTCCCATTCAGGGGGAACTCCGAGAAGATCCTCAGGAAAAACATCTGGGAACTCACTAAATACTGGAACTGACTAGATGGTTGGGGTCTTAGAGTTGGAATCCTTGACCCGAACCATATGATATAGACATCCTTTGGAAATGGGTTTCTGGGCCTTAAGGTAGGAAATAAACCTACCCTTAGGCGCTGAACTGCATCCCGACCATTCTAACACTGGTTCATTTGAAAACTGAAACTTGAAAATTCTAGCTCTGCAGTCTACTGAGGCATAGCAGGAGTGTAACCAATTCATGATAAGAATAAGGTCGAAGTCGACCATGTCTAACTCTACAAGATCAGCTGGAATAATTTTACTCAGAACTGAGACTGGGCAGTTTCTATACACCCTGCTGGCTCTAACTGACTTGCCAACTAGGGTGGAGACTGAGAATGGTTCTGAGAGGACCTCTGGACTGATAATGAACTGGACTGCTATATAGGGAGTCATGAACAAAAGAGTGGCTCCTGGATCTAAGAGGGTATACACATCCAGATGGAAGAGACGTAACATACCAATAACTACCTTAGGTGAGCTTTGCTGATCCTGATAGGAAGATAGAGCATAGAAATGATTTTAGCGCTGACCGACATCTGTACCTGATGTGTTAGCCTATTGGGCTGGTCGACCTGCTGAAGCTGATGATGTGGTGGATTGTGATCTCCCTCTCCCTGTTGAAGGGCATTCCTTAAGCCGGTGTTCAGGCTGTCCATACCCAAAACAGCCCTCTCGTCCCTGAAGGCGTTCTCCCGATCCCGGGTGGTTCCTACCACACTTGGGGAAAGCTGGATACCTATTCCCGGTACTGTGAGTCTGATACTGAATGCCAGATGATCCACCCCTCCGATCCTGGGGGGACCGAAAGGTTGGGGTGCTGGCTGAACTAGCTGCTGGGGTTCTCTGCTGTTGGTGTTGCTGCTGTTGTGGGCGGCTACCACTGCTAGACCTTTGATGGCAGGAATTTGAATGGCCAGTCCTTTCCCTTTTGTTCTTATTCTCCATATACTTAAGCTTTTCAGCCTCAATCTGCTGGGCATAGATAATCAAGCTATAAAGGTCCATGTCCTTAATCAGCATCGCGGTCCTACACTCCTTGAGGACCAGATTTGACACTCCATTTACAAACTTCAGAATGGAGCCCTTGGCTAGACTACCATCTCTGGAGCATACTTAGACATCCTAGTAAACTCCACAACATACTCTTCCATAGTTTTGTTGCCCTGTCTCAAGTTCATAAACTCCGCCATCTTTGCCTCCCACAACTCCCGAGGAAAAAATCTGTCAAAGAAGGCCGTGTGAAATTCTTCCCACTCCGCTGGTCCTGCTTCCACTGGCCGCCCTTCTTTCCACTGCTCATACCAAACCTGGGCTACCCCTTTAAGTTGGTAGGCAGCCATGTTGGCACTCTCAGATGAGCTGACACCCATAATACGAGTAATCTACCTAATCTCGTCTACAAACCCTTGTGGGTCCTCTTCCACCTTTGTTCCATGAAAATCTAGAGGGTTCATCCGAGTGAAGTCCTACACCCTCGCACCTGCTGCAGACCCGTTGGTGTTCATTAACACTACTTGCTGGTTCACCTGGTTGGTGACTCTTTGTGCCAGAAGTTGAATGGTCGCCCAGAATTCGGCGGTAGACACCGAATCATCTTGAGGAGCTATCGGGGCTGGTGGGGAAGGTCTGCTAACATTACCGTCCCTTCTTCCATTACCACGTCTGGGAGGCATGGTTCACTGAAATGAAATAGGGCACGAATTAGAAGGACATTTCTGGAATTGAACTTTAACGCACGATAAAGAGTATGAACAACAGAGAGTTTTCCTAAGAACATCTCGTAGCCTCCTCGTCATAAGTGTGGCGCACTTCACACCCATGAAAAGGACTCTACTCGATGCATCTTTCATACTTTTCGAGGATACTCTAAGCCTAGAACTCTGATACCAAGTTTGTCATGCCCCGATCTATACCCTGGACGTAACACGGTACTTGAAGCCACAAGTGACCCCAAGTCAACCCCTAGTCTATCATTCACTAGCATTCTGAGTAAACATGCACAGCGGAACTTTGAAATAATATCATAAAATATTTATGAAAGACAAGTCTGAAATATAAAGTTCAAACCATTTGAATAATGCTGATAATTCTGAAAGAAGATCATATCTGTTTGAAAGCCATCTAACTGAGGAGTTGTTTGGACAAGCCCCGAGCTAACTCAAAGTCTAACTGAAACTAATAAATGATTGAAAGAAAGAAATAATACCCTCGGATGATGAGGACTCACACTTCACTACTAAGGTGGAGAATATGAATTGCGGCAACTAACGGTGCTGAGTCTGAGAACCTGCAGCTGTATCATGAAACGATACAACATAAAAGTATGCGTCAGTACTTTGATGTACTGAGTAAGTGGAAGAAAACATAACTAAATATAATTCCTGAACTGATATGACATGCAATGACTAATAAGTAAACTGAATTGAACTACTGAAGTACACTGAGGTGGTCAAAATGACCCTTTCTAATGGTCGAAGAATGTCCTAAGTCTGAAAGTACTGAGTCTGAGATACTGAACTTAACTTAGCTAAACTGATAGAATAAGAACTGAATTGAGTTGCTTATCCTGTAATTGGACTGGACTGACTAGTGGGAGAGTCTATAACCAACATTTTACCACGTGAGCTAGACGTGGAGTCCGATGTATACACCTCACCGGCAGGACCCAATATACCTTGCCAGGGTATAAAGGCATGAATTGGGTGATCACAAAAGTCTTGGGCCAATCAAGCCATGTAATATTGTAACCTACACTGGCAACGTAGTTTTGGGAACCTGGGTGCGCTGGAACCCCGGCCCCGCTCGGTGATAAGTCCTACTCCCACTAGAAAAACCTAAACTGAACTACTAGGCTGATAGCTTGAAACAGGGGTTCAAGATTAGTCAGGGACATATAACTGAAAGTACCTTGAGAGTCTTATCGAACCAGATTCTGAAACTGGATCCTAGAATGGTCAGAGCTGCTTATCTGAAAGTGTCGTAACCATCTAAGAAAAGTTTGTAAATTGAACTGGGTCCTGGGGCTGGTCAGAGCGATATAACTATAATGACATGACCGCCTAATCGACCAAATAACTATAATTTGAGTCTGATTTTGATAATTGAGAGGCACCACTGATGCCTCGGGAAAAGACTGAAGTCAAACTAATCAGTTGACAATTTTCTGAATGATTTTGAAAAGATTCTACATTCTAACTGGCTTGAGATACTAGCAGCTAATAGAGAACTCAACTTATTCCAACAACGCGGGAATTTCATAATATGTCGAAATCTCAAGAATTAAAGAAACCTCATACGAAAAGGATAAAATCATTCTTATCAATGGAATGTTTGCTCATATATATATAATAAGAATTATTTGGATATTCATCCCAAAATAATATATTTTGCAAAATAGACGGAATTTAATACGCAATAATCTTTACTCGAAAATTTAGGGCTATAAATCATCTTGGAAATAACATCAATTATTTACTTAAAGTTGAGAAAATCATATGAGTAATAAACATGTATATTATCCCAATTGAAATTAACGAAATCCAACAAGAAACTTTATTCATATTCGAAGATCTCAGGGCTAAACTAATAGGGGAACTATAGGAGGGTTTGGGGGGACACAAGGGATGGACAATTTCCTTGTTGAATTCCCATATACCTGACTAAAATCCCCCAAAGAAGAAGCTTGATCTGCGGCTATAGATAAGAAGCCCTAGTCTTGCTTGGAGGGTTCTTGAGAGGAGAACGTTCGATCTTTCCTAGGAACTGAGAGTGGGGAATGAGGAATGAACCTCTTTTCCCTCTAAAACGTCTAAAATTAATACAAAAATAATGAAGTTTAAAGATTAGGAGAGTAGGAAATTACTAAGTATCCCTTAGAAATTTGCTGAAAAAAATTGTTAGGTGCCCCTAACGGATCGTGGTGACTGACCACGACTCGTGATCATTCCCATTAGGTATACTACCTGGGATCCTTAGTAGGTCACCATGAGGGAAATCACCAGTCATGGACCACACTGTCTCATTCCGGAGATTTAATGTTAAGTCCAGTAACAAGTTACTTAACGAGTTGTCGGCATAGATGACGACTCGTTGCACCCACTCGTCAAGTACACTGGTCAAGTAAATATATTCCCAACTCAGTCCTGACCACGAGTGACTTAACGGGTCATGGCCAATGACCACGACTCGTGATGTCCCTCGTTGGGTACACTATCTCCCCTCTTTAAATTATTAAGCCTCCTTCTCACGGCTCACCTGACGAGTCGTGGGTCCACTTAACGACTCGTTAGGTGGGTCTTCCTGAAGCTTTTCTACAACTTTTCCAGATTTCCTGATTTAAGTCCATGAATTAGATTTTGAGTTTCCGGGGCATTACAGCAATCGACTTCAAGGGCAGTTAGGATAATCACCTACCTCTCATTGAGTTTGCATACAACAATAGCTACCACTCCAGGGTGGTTTGAGGTTGGTGATGCTACCTTAATAGGACATGATTCAATACATAAGTCCATGCATAAGGTTCATCTTATCAGGGAATGGCTGAAAATAGCTCAAAACCGATAAAAATCATTTGCAAAAGTAAGGAGAGTTTGTTGTGGATGATTGGGTATATCTAAAAATCTCACCTATGGAAGGGGTGATGAGGTTCAGGAAGAAAGGAAAGCTCATTCCTAGATACATTGATCCTTACAGAATTCTAAGATGCATTAACAATGTGGCTTATGAGCTGGAGCTACCTGCGGAGTTAGCATCGATGCACCCAGTCTTTCATGTGTCCTTGTTGAAGAAGTGCACCGGTGACCCGACCTCAGTAATTCCTCTAGAGAGTGTTGGTGAAAAGGACAACCTCTCTTACAAAGAAGTTCCAATTCTTATCCTAGAATGTTAGGTTCGTAAGTTGAGGAATAAAGAGGTCGCTTTAGTAAAGGTTTTATGGAGGAACTAGCTAGTTGAGGGAGCTACATGGGAAGCAGAAGCATATATGATGGATAAATACCCTACCTATTCCCTTCCAGCTCAGCTTCAGCATCAGGTACTAAATTCCTCGTCAACACTCTATTTAGTTCCATACCCTTCAACTCTATTCATGTTTTAATATGCGCACTAGTTACATAATTCCAGTTACTATTTCTATCTCAGTTTGGAGTCGGTCACTTCTTCAGTAATCAGTTTATAGTATTCAGTTTTGGATTGCAGCTCTTTCCCTAGTCTTTCAGCTTACTTAGCCTTCATTCGAGGACGAGTATTCCCAAGGGGGAAATATTGTAACACCCCAAAAGTTTCTTAAACCAAATCTAGACTTGAAATGAAAAACTAGAAAAGAAACCAAAAAATTCTATCTTAAAATGACTCAACCAACAAGTCGTTGTTAGTAAGGATGACCCTTTTGTCTGAGTCGTTGCCAGCCTCTACAGATGCCTTCCCCAAATCCAACGATCAATACAACGACCCATTACTGCAAGTAACGAGTCATTGTTTTATCCGTTGGTAGTAGTCCAGAAACCTGTCAAAAACCTTCTACCAAATAACAAGTCAGATGATGAGTCGTTGTTGGGTATAATGAGTCAACTTAGGGAACCATTAGAGGAAATCCATAAAGGTTTAGAAATCTCTCCAGTAGCGTGGTTGGTAACATCGACCCATTATTTATAATGACGGGGCATTCTGTCCGTCCATTAGGGGAATCCATAAATTGTTCAAAGCTCTCCTAGTAACAACGAGTGAAACCAACGACTCATTGTCCCATCTAACGAGTCGTTATTCCTGTCTGTGGGTCAAAGTCTAGAACCTATTCAGAATGTCCAATGGTGACAATGAGTAATGGAAATGACTCGTTGTTCCAACCAATGAACACTTTGTGTCATCCATCGTGAGAGTCCAGAAGAGTGAAATTTGCATACAAAAATGAAGACCAGCACTAACGAGTCGAGGTCACAACCAACGACTCATTGTGAGGCCCTTTGGATTTGGAAAGTCTGATTTTGAAACGGTTACCCAGGGGCATTTTTTCAAATCCTAAGATCCTAACACCTAAATTACGTCATTTCAAAGTGTGTTTAGAGGGGAATTAAGGGGATCGATTGACATTCTCCTCTCATTCTCTCCCAAACTTATAGAAGCAGTACATAAATTTTATAGTTTTCCTCTCAAGCCAAGAGCTAGGGCATTCATCTCTTCTCATAATTTCCAAGTTAATTCTATGGAATTTATTCTTCAACTATGTGGGACTTCAACAAGAGTTCCTTTCCCCCTTGTGTCCCAAATTATTGTCAGAAAAACTCTATTATATTCCGGCCCTATAGAAGATTAGAAGCTAGGGTTTTTTTCAACCAGCTTAAGAATTCTTTAATTTTAATGGTGCTTTAAATTTTCATGTCTATTATTAGTTGGAATTCATATCTTGGGTTCATTTACACAGTGTGATCTCCCGCCTTGGTCTTTAGCATAATTTTTTAATGAAGTTATATGAGTTGGAATTCAGATAGAATTATTGTATTATCATGATATTTTCCATTTGAAATTATGAATTTTAGCATAGATGTTGTAAATGGAAAGTCAATGCATTTAGTGTGTTCAATCTCAGTGATATTGTTAGTACCCAGTCTATTCAGTAATATCAGTTTACCAGCATATTCGTTGTTCTTTAGACTATCACGACACTTTTAGATAAAGTAGCTCTAACAAGTCATAGAACATAGTTTCTTTCATGTACTTACACTCTCCGAATACTTCCAGAAAACTAGTTCTAAATTAGTCCTAGGAAATCAATTTCGAGCTATCAGCCAGTTAGATATAATTAATTTTTAGTGGGAGTAGTACTTAGCACCGAGTGGGCTGGGGTTTAGCGCACCCAGGTTCCCTGAACTATGTGCCACCATAGGTAATTAGTCCAAATGGGTCCTAGACAGTGATGATACAGCACAACCACTATACCCTGGCAAGGTACAGTGGGCTCTCTTTGATGGGGTGTATACATCGAACTCCACGTCTAGCTCACGTGGTTATATGTCGGTATAAGCTCTCCACACTACAGTTGTAATCCCCAGTCAAATCCAGTCTCCTAGATTTGCAGGATTGATTTATGACTTTCATTCAGCTATTAGTTCTTACAATATTGTCAGATTTTTAGATTTCTGTTCAGTATTTACATTTTCAAATATGGTCATGCCATGTTATTAAGTACAGTTATGTATTATCATTTTATTATGTTTAGCTTTTATCTCGTATAGTCAGTATATTCAAAGTATTGATCGCATATTTCCATGTGTTATATCATTTTATGATATATGCTCAGGTACCCAGCCTCAGCATCGCAACTAGTTTCTCTCGGTGACTCTCTAACAGCTTTCAGTGGTGAGTCCTCATCTGTCAAGGTTCGGAGTTTCCATTTAAGCATAATATTTTTAGTTTAGTTTCATACATTAGAGTTAGTTGGGGGTTTGTTTCAACAACTCATCAGTTCTTTTATAAGTCATTCAGACAGTATATTTTAGACTCAGCTCGAGTTCCAGTGTTTGAACAGATTATTATTATTATTATTAAGTATTTGGCTATTTCTTTAGTCAGCTTCCGCTTATCTTTATTTTTCAATAGATTAGTCTTTTAAAATTATGCTATGTCATGGGTTTGCTTGGGGTCACTTGTGATTCTAAGTACCGTGTTGCGTCCAGGGTGAAAACTCGGGTCGTGAAACTCTCCCGAGTTCAACCCAGTGCAAACAGATAATATTCTTAAGGTGATTAGTCTAACAAATAAGCAATGAAAATAAGTAAGTATAAACAATCTTAAATGAAGAATTAAAGTCTAGCATAAAATAATATTGAAATGTCAACCATTAGCTATGGCCAAAATCCTAGAACAAGAATTTAGCCACTAATGTTCAAGCATAAAACTAAAGCAAACATCATTCAAATTATCAAAAACATAACGTAAATAAAAAAACCTAAAAGAAAATGAACTTCTCTCTTCCTCAAAGAACTGCATGTAAAATCGATCTTTCTAATTGAAGAATCCTAGAAATGCGACGTTATATTTATAAGAAAGGTATCAAATGACATCTTTGCCCTTGAGAAGTACAGCTTTTAAGACTTGAAATTCATTTCGGAAAACTTCTAGCGCGCTGCACCTTCCAACGTACCAAACTTGGTTTGAATTTTCTCTAAGTTTTTCCTTGCCGCACCAGCCATTTCGCTAGGGTGTTAGTCAAATTCTGCACATTAGGGACCTGGTTTTCCACTTCACTCACTTTACCAGAGTGTTAGAAAATTTCCTAAGTCTGAAATACCTCTGGTGCACTGGGCCACTCATCTCACCAAGGTGTTGATAAAAATTCTTCTGATGTTCGGGCTCTGGTGTGCCACGCCAGTTATCTCACCAGCCTGAGTGTAATTTTCTCTAAAGTTCGGTGGCGCACCATGCTAGCTATCTCACTAGGCCAACTTTTCCCGAATTCTTCTTTCTTCACACCTTAGGCTATTTTTTGAATTTTTTTCCATTGATTAACTGTTAAAACCATCTAAAAACACTTGTTAGCTCATTTAAAACGCATAAGCATGAACCTAATCATTTCATAAGGATAATGATCTAAAAATAAGGCAAAATATGGGTAAAGGTATGGAAAATGGGCATAAGAAGATGCCCAACATAACCGCACCAGAAATCTTTTTCGGTTCTTGACCTTATTGACTAAAAGATCTCCACCAAACCCCTTCACTGTATCCTTTTTTTTCTCTCATGTGAAATTTTCTTTAACTTCAATTCTAATTCTTAAATCTCTAACCCTTTGTAATCAAAGCTTCTTGGTTCCTTTATGTTATAAGTAACGTTGTTGTCTTCTAATGAGCTTTCTTCTTATTCTTTTATTATTTTTTTGGTAATTTGTCTTTGTTTCTTTTTCTTTTGGTGTATGTTGCCATCTAAATATCCTTAAGTATTTGGGAT
>JACEIK010003395.1:120004-147297 GCA_018107945.1 Datura stramonium | reverse complement strand
ATCTCATCAGGAAGTGTCAAATGATATGCCACTTCTCCTACTCGATCAAGTATTCCATATGCTCCTATAAAACTTGAGCTTAATATTCCTTTTTTCTCTAATTGCATCACAACTTTCATTAGGATACTCATAGGAGAACTTTGTCTCCAATTGTTAACACTAAATCTCTTCTTCTCTTATTCATATAAGACTTCTACCTGCTTTGAGCTATGAGCAACCCCTGTCTAATCAATTGAACTTTGTCAATAGCTTCTTACACCAAATCTGGTCCCAATACATTTTTCTCCCCAACTTCAAACCATCCGATAGGAGAATGACATTGCCTCCCATACAAGGATTCATATGGGGTCATCTGAATGCTTGACTAAAAGTTGTTGTTGTAGGCAAATTCAGCTAAGGGTAGATAAGAATTCCAACTACCTCTAGAATCAAGAATACAAGCTCTCAACATATCCTCTAAAAATTTTATAGTATGTTCAGACTGCCCATCTATCTGCAGATGAAAAGTAGTGCTAAGATCTACATGTGTACCCAATTCTTCTTGAAAGAATTTTCAAAAGCATGAAGTGAATTGTGATCCTCTATCAGAGATGATGGATACGGAACTCCATGAAGTAGAACAATTTCATTCATAAATATTTGTGCATATTTCACTCCACCATATTTAGTTCTTATTGATAGAAGGTGTGATGATTTTTTTAGTCGGTCTACAACTATCCATACAGAGTAGTAACTCCTAAGGGTTCATGGTAGTCAAATCACAAAATCCATAGCAACTCTTACCCATTCTCACTCAAAAATTTCAATCTATTGTAGTAGCCCTATAGGTCTTTGATGTTCAGCTTTAGCCTGTTGACAAGTCAAACAACTAGAAACAAAGCAAAATCTTTCTTCATACCTTCCCACCAACACAACTGCTTTAGGTCACTATACATCTTAATGGAACCAGGGTGTATAGTATATCTGGAGTTGTGAGCTTTCTCAAGAATAACTCATCTCAATTCATCTATATCTGCTACATATAATCGATTACCTAGTCGAAGAATACCATCAAATTCAATAGTCATATTCTTACTTTTAGTAGCTAGGACCTCATCTATATATTTTCATAATTTTCCATCCTCATATTGAGTGGTCTTTATGTTATCTACCAATGAAGATTTGGCTTGCATAAAAGACAACAACGTCTCTGAATTTCCCACCTGAAATATGATGCATGTGCCTTCAAGTTGCATTTTCTTCGCAACAGTCTCATTT
Organism: Datura stramonium; assembly: GCA_018107945.1. Taxonomy (NCBI): domain Eukaryota; kingdom Viridiplantae; phylum Streptophyta; class Magnoliopsida; order Solanales; family Solanaceae; genus Datura; species Datura stramonium. The sequence continues at coordinate 146,040 of JACEIK010003395.1, read as the reverse complement.
TAGGAGCTATTTGTTCCAAAATGCCCATAGATTTTCTACTTAATGCATCAGCCATAACATAAGCTTTTCTACGATGATATAGAATAACATAATTATAATCCTTGAGTAGTTCCATCCACCGATACTATTGAAGATTTAGATCTCTCTGTTGGAAAATGTACTTCAAGCTCCTATTTCAGTATAAATATCACAAGTTATGTTGTATAGATAATGTCTCCAAATCTTAAGAGATAATACCAATGCGATCATCTCTAAATCATGTGTATGATAGTTTTGCTTATGTTTTTTTAACTGCCTCAAAGCATAGGCTATAACACGACCATCTTGCATGAGGACACATCCTAATCTCACTCTCTAAGCATCACAGAATACTGTGAGTCCTTCAAAACCTGATAGTAAGGCTAATACCAGCGCAGCTGCCATACATATTTTGAGTTTATGAAAACTTTGCTCACATTCCTCTGTCCATTGAAACTTCACACTTTTCTATATTAACTTGGTTAATGGAGATGCTATTCTGGAGAAATCCTACACAAAACGCCTATAGTAACTTGTCAAGCCTAAAAAACTATGAATTTATGTAGATGAAGTAGGTCTAGGCCATTTCTACACAGCTTATGTCTTTTTAGAATCCACCATAATTCTATTTTCAGATACAATATGCCCTAGAAATGCTACAGAGTTTAGCCAATATTCACACTTCCAGAACTTAGTATAAAGCATATGTTCTCGCAATGTCTGCAACACAGTCCTTGGATGATTCACATGTTTTTGCTTTATGTTCTCACAATTAACACAATCCTCAGATGATTCTCATGTTCTTCTTGGCTACGAGAATATATCAAGATGTCATCAATAAATACTATCACAAACATATCTAGAAACGGCTTGAACACCCTATTCATCAAGTCTATAAATGTAGTTGGAGCATTGGTCAATCCAAAAGGCATAGAAGAAAGTTGTAGTGCCCATACCTAGTTCTGAGTGTTGTCTTGAAAATATCTTCCTCCCTGATCCTAAGATAATGCTACCAGATCGAAGATCAATCTTTGAAAAGTGGACTGCTCCCTGTAACTTATCAAATAGGTCATCTATATGAGGTAAAGGATACTTACTACGTGTTTGTACCTTGTTCGGCTGCATGTAGTTGATGCACACTTTTATAGACCTTGTCTTTTCTTACGAAATATACTACACCCTATGGTAATACACTCGGTCTGATAAAGCTCTTATCTAGTAAGTGCTGCAACTGTTGTTTTAGCTTCCTTAGCTCCGTTGGTGCCATACTATATGGGGATATAGATACTGGTAATGTCTCATATGTTAAATCAATATTTAAGTGTATCAGTCATACTGGAGGTAATCCTAATAAATCCTTAGGAAATACGTCTAAGAATTCTTTCAACACTGATACCTTCTCCAAGCTAAGTGTTCCATTTCTGATGTCCCTTATCATAGCCAAGAGACCCATGCAACCTTTCTTCAGCTATCGTTGGTCCTTCATAAGAGATGTAACTTTACCAACCTCTTGGACTTACTCCCATTTAATACAAAAGTAGCTTCATTGGGTATCTCAAACTTGATTATTTTTGCACGGAAATCAACTATAGCATAGAAAAGAGATAACCAATCCATTTCTATTAGCACATCAAAGTCAATCATATTAAGTACCATCAGGTCAGCTAGAGCATCTCTATCCTCAACTCAAATGTGACAATCATGATACACACGTTTAACTAACAAAGAATCTCCCACAGGAGTAGCAATAATGAAAGGGTAATTTAACATGTCTGGTTGTCTATTAAACTTCAAAGCAAAGTATGAGAACACATAGGAGTGCATAGATCCTGGATCCACCAAAGCAAGTGCATCAATGAACAAACAGAAAGAATACTTTTAGCTACTATATTTCAGCCATAAACATCTTGTCTAGTGAGTGCAAAAACTCTCTTGGCCTCTACCAGCATTCCCATGTCGCTGATTCCCAATAACACTATCTCCAACACCTCAACATCTATTTTCTATACCTGAGGTATTACGAGTAGCCTGAGTTGGTACAGCTAACTAAGCAAAAGCCTAGTTGAAATTCTTTGGAGGTTAAGCACAGTTCCTTAGGTGATGTCCTAACTGGAAAGAACTGTTATGCCCCGAAAACTCAAAGACTAGATCCAGGACTTAAAATAAAGAAAAACTGAAAATCTACATAAATGCCTCAAAAAGACTCACCTAATGAGTCGTTATGAGACCTAAAGACTTGTTAGGTCAGTCGTGGGAAGGGGGATTGAGAAATGGAAAGGTGGTGTCAATGTGCCTAACGAGTGTAACCACGAGTCATGGTCCTCCACCACGATCCGTTAGGGGACTCGTGGTCAGGCCTGGGTCAGAAGTTAAGGAGTTAGGTAGTGTACCTCGCGAGTCCTCATCACGACTCGTTATGTATGACCACGGGTCGTGGTGTCACCTGTGGGGAACTTTAGGGTTTCGGACAGTGTGGTCCACGACAGGTGACCATGAGTTATGGTCGCTCACCACGACCCGTTAGGTCCCTCGAGGTGACCACCATGAGGATTGACAATCAGTTTTTCTGTGCGATTTTCTAAAGGTTGTTTAGTAATTTCCTACTCTTCTAAAATTTAAACTACATCATTTTAGACATAATTTTAGACCTATTAGTGGGAATGAACGGCCTCTTCCCTCATTCCCCACATACATTCTCGGAAAATCATCAAAGAGTTCTCTTAAAACTTTCAGAGTAAAGTCCAGGGTTCTTCATCCATCTCCGAAATTCAAGTTTCCTATTAAAGGGAATTCTTAGATAGGTATGTGGAAATTCAACAAGGGGATAGTTCTTTCCTTGTCTCCCCCAAAACCCTCTTATAGTTTCTCTATCAGTCTTAGCCCTGAGTTTTCATGTACGAAGAGATTACATGTCAATTTTCATTGATTTCACATAGAATGATATTCATGCTTATTGTTTATATGATCTCCATCAGTTCTTGACCAAGTTGTTGATGTCCCGGCAAAAGTGAATTTAAGCCCTGAATTTTCGAATGAAACGTGTTTATGTATTAAATTCTGCCTGGTTTGTGAAGTTTGATTTGGGCTGATTTTCTAGTATTCCTTATTGTATAGATGTTGAGTAATTACTCCCTTGATAAGAATTATTTTATCCCTAGCACGAATAAGAAAACTATAATACTACTTGTAGAATAAAATTTCCTTAATTCTTGAAATCTTTGCCATATTGTGGATTCCCATGTTGTTGGAATAAGTTGAATTCTCTGTTAGCTGCTTAGTAATTTCGTTCGGTTAGAATGTCGAATCTCCTTAGTGCTATTCAGAATTTGTCAACTAGTCAGTTTGACTACAGAAATCCTTGAGGTGTTTGTGATACCTCCCAGTTATCAGAATCAGACTCAGAACTCAGTTTCATTGGTCCAATAGGCAGTCATGACACTTTAGATAAACAACTCTGATTAGCCTTAGGACCCCAGATAGATTACAATTTGTTCTTAGACGGTTACGACGCTTCTAGATAAGCAACTCTGACCAGTCTAGAACCCAGTTTCAGAATTTTATCCGATAAGACTCTCAAAGTACTATCAGTTATACATCCCTAATTAGTCTCGGACCCCAGTTTTGAGCTATCATCTTAGTACTCAGTTCAGGTATTACAGTGGGAGCAGGACTTAGCACCAGGGGGGTCGGGGTTCAAGTGCACCCAGGTTCCTATAACTACATCGCCAATGTAGGTTACAGTATTTATTGGCCTAATTGGCCCCAGACTCTTGTGATCATCCAATTCATGTCTCTATACACTGGCAAGGTATATTGGGTCCTACCGGTGGGCGTAAACATCGAACTCCACGTCTAGCTCACGTGGTTACATGTCGGTTATAGACTCTCCCACTAGACAGCTCAGTTCAGTCTCACATTAGTTAGTTCAGTATATTAGTTGGTCATTGCATGTCATTTTAGTTTAGTTCTTTATATCCAACATCATGTTTTCTCTCACTTACTCAGTACATTCAAAGTACTAACACATACTTTTATGTTGTATCATTTTATGCTACAGCCACAGGTGCTCAAACTCAGTTTCGTTAGTCACCGCAGTTCAGATCCTCCTCAGCAGCAGAAGTATGATTCCTCATCTTTCGAGGGAGTTATTTCATTCCTTTCAGTCATTTCATTACTTTCAGTTAGACTCAAAGTTAGCTGGGGGCTTGTCCCAGCAACTCATCAGCTAGATGACTTTCAGACACAGACTTGATTTCAGTCTTTCAGATTGTTTAGATGTTTTAAACTTTATGTTCAGTTTTAGCTATCATAAATGTGTTATGTTATTATTTCAAAGCTTCTGTAATACATGTCTTACTTAGAATACCTATGTATAATAGACCAGGGGTTGACTTGGGGTTACCTGTGACCCCAAGTACCATGTTCTGTCCAGGATGTAGACTCGAGGCGTGACAAGAACGAGAGCACTCTCCAATCAAAACATAACAAAAGCCTAAATGTGGTCTGCCGCAGGTCTGGCAGGATAGAGTACTGGCATACATCTTCCCATAACTATGATGTCCAGATGATGATGACAGTCCTTATTACCCTATCTATGATGTGGTTTGTATGTAGACTATGATACCAGATCTATCCCTAAATGTTGACCCTGTTGCTATTGTCCCTGATCTCCTACTCTGCGATTTGCACTAAAACCGCCATTAGAAGATCCCCTATCTTGTCCTTCTTATGTACATCATTGGCTGGATGTTCCTCACATCCCTTATTTTCTATCTTTCTAGTAAAATTAACCGTATCAGAGTAGGTCGAAGTCTTCACCTGTGGGGCTACTACACTGTATAGACAACCAACTAACCCATTAACAAACCTCTAAACTCAAACTGATTCATCAGAAACTAAGCAAGGAGCATATCTAGCCAGCTTACAAAATTTAGTGTTACTTATTGACACATCCAAATCTAGAGTCTGGACCAATCTCTCAAACTCCCTAGTGTATTTCTGCCTTTTACTGTCAGCAAGAAAATGATCCATGAACAACTTAGTGAACTCATCCCATGTTAGTGGTGTTGCTCCTACATGCCTTTTTAGCAATATGGTTTCATACCATGTATTGAGCAGGTCCTCCAATTTGTATGATGCAACCTCCACAACTCTCTCATTAAAATATCCAAGTGCGTGTAGTGCCTTGAGTGTCCCATCCAATAAACTTTGAGGATCCATCAAACCATCAAAACCTGTGAAACTTGGTGATTTCAACTACAGGAACTCTTGTAGAGATACCTCTTTATTCCCAAAAGTATAAGTTTGAGAAGGTTCTTGGGATTGTGCATATATCTGTGCAGGTGTAGTATTATGCTTCCCAATTCTCTCTTGCCTATCCATTCTATCGACCAAGCTCTTTATGACTCTCTACACGGAGATAATTGATGACCCAATTTAGGACCGTGATCGTCCCTAAGGGGTAGAACCCTAAACAAGGCCTAGCAAAAATTTTATAGAAAATCGGACAGAGTTTTTTTCTATTTCTAGGACAATCCAAAATTTTTCTATCTCAGAATCAATAAAAGAATCAACCTAATAGACCACAATCATCCTCAATCAACCATTTCCAATATCATAATTCTAAACTCAAATTTAAAATACGGGAACACCGTGTAATACTAGTCATAATTTGTAATAATAAAAGAATACTCATGGAACTAACAAAATGACTATGGAGCGACACAAAGAGTTCAACATAAAAGACCATAATAATTAAATAAACTTTTTCTATTCAAACAAGTGCGAGACTCACCAAGAATTTTTCAACTTGAACACTTTACTTAATCAAAATCCTCGCTAGCGTTACCTGTGGTCTCTATGAAAAAATTTACGGAGAGTGAGTTGCTAGCTCAATGAGTGATAACACTTAACCACAATCATTTTAATAGGACAAGTCATAAAATATGCTAGTATGATAATCAACAAAAATCATAAAATAAATGTCTCTTTCAGAAATGGCAACCAAATATCAGTCTTGTCTATTTCATCTAAGCAGAAATCAATTAAAAATTGATAATAAAGTCTGAAAATACTATCATATCAAATATTATATTTGGGAGATTTTCAAGAATGAATCATATAATCGATGTGGCTCCCTACCTTAAGGACTAGCCAATGACTATGGACCCTTCATAAGGAGTCAAATACTATGGTAGGTCTCTATTCGAGGGAAAATCAATAACTGTATTCTAGTTCTATCTTCCCAGTTGCGAGGGCTTTAATAGTAATTTGTAAATAGAAAGTGCACCAGGTCTAACGAACCCCCCNCAATCAAGGTCTATTCTCGTTTATACTTTTTTTTATAAATAATAAATACTCATATGAAAATATGTTCAAAATAGTGTAAGGAATTTAAATTCTCATCAAATCATGTACTTTCATTTTGATAATGGAAATCATATCTCAAGTAACAATAAAAATATCTAGTAATAGTGAGAACATCTAAAATAATGATAAACATCTCAAACATATATTTTGGTATCATACAAAGTAAATGACTTATCCCACGTGCAATTTTAAAGCATTTTGTAATATATTTTATTTTCAAAATCATGTACAAAGCATGAAGATTATGGAAACACAAATTGTGATAAGGTTAATACTCACAATACTCGTATCGAAGTACAAACTCGTAATCTCGAGCAATCTGTATCACTTTCTTTGATCAATGTATAATCACATTATATCAATCTTGTGTTAAATATTTACTTATTCCAATTCATAACTAATTTAGAATGTCAAATCCCTCCAGAGTTTCATGTTTGATTCTCAAATCGTCAAACTACATTCATTTATGTTATGATTTTCTCAAACCAAAACAAAATAAATTAATTTCAAGTTTTTCAAATAATATTCAGTTAATTCATGAAAAATCTCATGAATTTTCCCCGATTTTCTTAACCTTATCTTTTAAATGCATAATCAATTCCCACTTATCATATTTACTCGATTTCACGAGGAATCATATATATAAAATAATATTGTTTCAGAAGAAGAAAGAACACATGTAATTACCTGGATTTTTATGGTTGAAGCTAAAGAATATATAACTTGAGTTTTTTCTCTTTGTGGTGCAAAGGCTGCACCGAGACCCCTTCTGGTTTTTACCCTTATTGACTAAAAGATTTCCACCTCATCTCTTCACTGCATTTTTTTCTCTCTCCCGTATGAAAATTTCATCAATTTAAATTCTAATTCTTAAATCTCTAATCTTGTGCAATTAAATCTTCTTGGTTGCTTTTTGTTATAAGTAATGTTGTTTGTCTTCTAAAGGGCTTTGCCCACTGTTTTTAAATATTTTTTTAATAATTTATATTTATTTGTTTTTTTGTGTTGCTAATTACTTATATATCCTTCAATTATTTGGGGTATTATAGTAGCATATTAGTTGTTCGTGCAACGTGTGGAAATGAATTCATTCGTCACGAGTTAATTTAACACCCATGCCGCCAGGGATAGTGTATACACAAGTTTGGTTTTATGACGGGAGCGCCAATACTCATAATTATTGAATGTTTATCATGCCTTCTCTGATTTATGACTCTTGTTAATGCATATCTTATATGTCATATCTATAATATACGTAATATGTCATCTTTTTATGCATTTATCGTTATACCTCATATGTTTGTAGTTGTTTAGTTCTATTATGTTGTCTTCTATCGAATTATGTATATTTTTGTCTATACAAGTTAAAGTGAGTATTTTAAAATTAACTCTCGCCATTAATTTGTTGGGGTCTGTCGATGAGATTTACTTGTCATACATTGTTTACATACTCATACTACACTTGCTAGGCTTTTTGTGCAAATATCGATTCTTGCAGTAATGGATTACTTGATCTAGTGTAGAGATTGGCTTGAGTACATTCAGGGTAAGATTCAAATGAAATCAAAAGAGTTGAATGAGGAATTGTATGGGGTGAAACTCTCATGTATGGTTCTTGGTAGTTCATAATGTCGTGGACTCCTATCTATCTTTACTAATATTCTACTTTATTTCAGACAATGTATTGTGATATTTAGACTTTTTCATTTTATTTTGTTAAATTCCCTTGACTCATATAGCCAGTCTTTTGGATTTTATGTTTGTTCCGCATTTACTACTTCATTGATTTTATATTTTGTCTTAATGACTATTTCTATATGTAACTTTTTTGTCTTTTAATACCTATATTGGTTTATAATTGAAACTGATTCATAATTGAAATTGGTTCGACTACCGGATTAAGGTGTAGGTCTCATTGTGGCTTAGGTAAATAGGGTCATGATAAATATTACCTTTAAAATCAAACATATTCATCAAATTGAGTGTCACTCCATGTGACACAATATCTATTTTATAGGAACTATTAATGGAACACTTTTATAATTTGTTTGATTTTTTTAAAATAATAAATTGTGGCCTTTTGCTCTCTTTTTGTTTATAAGGAGCAAAGCCCCAAACAAGCTAACACACATAGAATTCATATCGGCCAATCTAATCCAATTCATAATAAAATAAGAAAATTGAAAAGGAAACTAAGTTATATCTAACATAAACCAAAAGGGAAAACCATATCTTATCTATTCTACAATATTTTCCCTTTCTTTTCTGCATCTATTCATCTTCATGCTCTATCATAGGAGGTTTCCTCTTTAATTTTGTAGCTAAGTGACTTCTTGATCCTTTCTCCTGCTTTTTATTCTTTTTTTTACTCTTTGACCCAGCATTTTTCTTTGATAAGCCACTTTCCTCTATTATGGTGTTTTCTCTTTAGATTTACTGCTACAGAGTTATAGTTGTGACACCTTGCCATCTTTAAACTGTATGAAACTGTGATTCTATTGTGGTATGATTTTGTTCTTTTCTTTTTGTTGGTTTCATGGTATTTTAAAGTTATTCACTCTTTTTGCTTTTTAATATTGATGTTTTTTTTTTGCAGATCTGTATCTAGTACTTTGATTTGTACTGCAAGACTGAGTTCTCCCAACCAAGTATCACCGTTGCACTTGATCTTTTGAGATTCTTCCTTCTGTTGTAACTGTAATATTTCTAGTTCACTGAGTTCTTTGATGTAATCTTTTAGCTTCGATAACTGAGTATTTCTTCTATTGTGCTATTCTATATTTCCTTCTCTATATTTGACTTGTATGTTCTCCTTATTTGTTGCATTTTTTCACATATTTTGGTGAACTTGTTGAATAGCTTTATGCGTATGTGGTGTACTAGTATCTTGTGGCTACCCTGACTCTAATGTATGGACATTGCATTTTTATCCAACTTGATGATTTTTCTTTCCTTAATCCCCATCTCCTTAAATGAATTGTGTTTGATTTCTCTTGAATCTGAAGCTTGATAGTCTAGATAATTGGTCGACTAATTTTCTTCCCTTAATATATGAACCACTCTGGACTACCTCATAGTTAGTATGTGTTTTGTTTGATAAACCTAAACTATTATGTTTCTTGGTGGCTTCTATTCTCCTTGTATTATGTTCTTTGGTAATAGAGAATTAGTTTCAATGATTACACTTGCTTGTTGTGTATGTTAGTAGTGACTAATAGTCTATAGAATAGCTCTTGCTTCTACTTTTATATTTGTAGTCTGATCTATTTGTAACACACCAGAAAAAATTTTGATGATTATGTGATGCTTGTATGCTAGGGGTTTAAGGACATTAATTATATACTATAGAAGTGTAGGGGGATCAGACACGTGGATGGATTGATAAAAGAGTGGGTGAAGTGGGGAAAGACCAGGCCACAAGGGGTTGTGCGACACGACACCTTCCAAGTGTAATAAGGGCATGACGCGGCTTCCTGCAGGCGCCATGAGAGGTGCGATGCGCCTGACCCCTCGACCCCATCACCTATATAAACGTGATGTGTTGTGTAATGTTAAATCATTCCAACATTTCCCTAAAAGTAGCAACTTTCTAAGGATGTCTTGCTCTCTAGAATTTCAGAAAATTGAAGAGAAACTAAGCCATCAGATCTTTTCCAGAAACAAAGCTATTTTGGGTAATTATTCTTGAAGCTACAAAGGGAATTTTCTATGGAGTTGTATTGTTGAATTAGTTCGGATTGAAGTAGTTCCGGGTAGTAGGAGTTTGGGAAAACTCTATTGATCATGGATAATTTTACTCCTAAGAAAAGCCAATTTTTTATGAGTTGTGAACTAAGACTTGAAGAATTACAAGTTTACAATTGAAAATATTATCGGTTAAGTTAGGTTCGTTAAATTGAGGTATGTAAAGGCGCTCCTTTTTCTTTCTTCAAGTATGAATCTAAGTTGATTTTTGAAAACCATATAGTATGTACTTAAGTTCATGACAAAGTATTGTATAGAGCCCTCCTTAAGAATGAAGTATATTGATAAAGTTGTTGCATGTATAAAGATTCCTATGAGCTTATGATGCGAGGTAATTAATGTTGAACGTATTGCTATTGTCGTAGAAGTAAATTGAGTTTGGAAACCCCCGGTATGGGCACTGTGAGCTGATCATTTATCTTATATTTATATATAAATAACATCTCCTTGTGAAGTTTCTTATTTTCTTATATGATAAGTGAAGTCTAAGAAGATAACTAGCCAATTGAACAAAAGATGATTAACATAATAACGGTTAAAGCAATAATGATCATAATTATCTATGAAATGTAAGAAATGTACCTATAACAAGTATATGTATCTAGAACTAATCTTATAACAAGAGATTGAGATGTTAACAAGAAGGGAAGATAAGAATCGAATGTTAGACCGTTTAAGGTAATAAACTAAGTTAAGTTTCCTACTCCGCACCTTATTCTAAAATCATTGAGAATTATGTAGTATAATGAGGCACATTGTATAAGAAGTGTGTCCTTGATATAGTAATTATAGTAAAATGCGCATAAAGTTGATGAATGGTTAGAAATATGTCACGCCCAACCTTAGGAGGCATGACTGACACCTAACGCTACACTGAGATCTGGGTTGACCTGGCTAGGCATATGCACCTCTGGTGCCTACCAGTGACTCAAAATCAAAAAACCAAACTGCTATATCTTGGCTGTAAATATAGCCTCGGGCCAACAAGGCCAAGCAGCACCTGTAAAAGAAAATAGCTAACCCATCCAACATAACAATAAAAGGGATTCTATGTGGGCCTATAAGACCACCATACCGTCTAGTCATAATAGAATGAAAAATAGGCAGTCATATAAACACTATAGCTGACAAGGCCGCTAACTAAAAGCTATACTAGGCCCCATACAGCCTGAGTAGTACCTCAGATTTAGGGCATGTCTTCGACCATCAGACAGGGTCATTTTGACCATCTCAGTATATCACAGTTTATTCAGTTTCAGCATTTCAGTTGGTCGTTCCATGTCTTTACAGTTCATTCATTGTATTCTCCGTGTTACGGTTTCTCTTACTTACTAAGTACATTAAAAGTACTGATGCATACCTTTTATGCTGTATTGTTTTATGATACAGCTGTAGGTTCTCAGTTTCAACACCGTTAGCAGATCTTGCCCAGAAGTTTTCAATTGTATCAGTGGTAGGTCCTCATCTTTTGAGGACAAGGATTATTTATTTTTAGTTATATTTCCTTTAGTTAGATTTAGAGTTAGTTGGGGGCTTATCCAGCAACTTATCAGATAGATGGCTTTCAGAGGCAGACAGAGATTTTCAGCTTTGTTTCAATTATTTTAAAACTTTGTGATTTAGTTCTTCTTCATGAATGGTTTTTATTATTTTAAAAGCTTCTACTATGTTTTTACTCAGAATGCCAGTGTTATGACAGACCATGGGTTGACTTGGGGTTACTTGTGACTCCAAGCACCGTATCTAGTCCAGGGTATAGACTCGGGGTGTGACATCTAATGAAAAGGATATTCAAGTCGTACCTGTACATGTTCGTTATTGTCTTTATAGATGATATTCTTGTTTACTCCAGAATAGAGGAGGAGCATGCAAATCATCTGAGAATAGTTTCGCAGACTCTCAAGGACCGCTAGTTGTTCGCCAAATTTAGCAAATGTGAATTCTGGTTGGAATCGGTTGCCTTCCTCAGCCATGTTGTCTCCAGAGAGGGTATTCAGGTGGATCCTCAAAAGATAGTAGCAGTCAATGACTTGACAAGACCCATTTCTCCATCAGGCATTACGAGTTTCTTGGGCTTAGCCGGTTATTACAGATGGTTCATTGAAAGGTTATCCTCCATTGCCTCCCTTTTGACCAAACTAACTCAGATAAAGGTGAAGCTTTAGTGGCCGGATACATGTGACAAGAGCTATCATGATCTTAAGACTTTCCTCACTACATCCCCAGTCCTAACTCTGCCAAAACGTTCAGACGGGTTTGTGATCTATTGATGCCTCCAGAGTTGGCCTCGGTTGTGTTCTGATGTAGCATGGCAAAGTCATAGTATACGCTTCCAGATAGCTTAAAGTTCATCAAAAGAACTATCCGATTCATGATCTTGAATTGGCAGCGGTGGTGTTCACATTGAAAATTTGGAGACACTATTATATGGAGTTCACATGGATGTTTTTACAAATCTCAAGAGTTTACAATATATGATCAGACAAAAAGACCTGATCTGTGTCAAAGAAGGTGGTTAGAGTTGTTGAAAGACTATGGCCTGAGAATTTTGTCTCACCTAGGTAAGGTCAATGTAGTGGCTAACGCCCTCAGCAGATTGTCTATAGGGAGTGTTGCTCATGTTGAAGATGGTAAGAAAGTACTGGTTAGAGAGGTTCACAGATTGGCTCTATTAGGGGTCCTGTTGGTTGACCCAGCAGATGATGGAATGTTGTCTAGAGTTGGTCAGAATCCTCCCTGATGGTGGAGGTTAAGTCAAAGCAGGATGAAGACCCAATTTTGCTCAGGCTAAAGGAAGCAGTCCTAAGGAAAGAGGTGGATGTAAGGGTGGACATTTAGGGCATCGGATTGGATGTGAAAATTTCGATTTGGATATTCAGTTTTTCGGATTAAAAAATTTATAATCCAAATCCAATCCAAATAAATTCGAATTGGATTGGATTTTTTTTTAGTTCCACTGAGAAAGCCTTTTCTTATGAAATACGTCACTCTACGAGGAAGATGCAGATAAAAGGCCAATGGCCTGATGTCAACTTCTACGACGTTTTAAGTTCAGTTTCAGATTAATCGGTTTGAATTTTTTGAATTTTCGATTTTGACTTTTGAGCTTTTTAGGTAGACCATAACAATTAAAAAATTCAATCCACCTAATAGTTTTCTCCTTGAAATTTATAATTTTCTTCAATTAACAAGAATTGAGGTGGCTCTACCACCCATGCCATGTATTAAACTTTACTTACTCATGAAATATTTTATATTTTAATATTTGATTTTAATAGAAAATTTTATATTGATTTAATATTGTGATGGGCCATAGGTATCAATCTATTGGATCTTGGAAATTGAATATATTAGTATTCGACACATACAATATGAATAATTGAGTAGGGTTAAATATAAGGTATAAAAATTTTAGATTTTTGGATATCCAAAAATTCATAATACTAAATCCGATATCTAATCCAAAATTCTTAACTTTTAACAATGAAATCCATAACCCAAAAATCCAACCGAAATATCCAAGAAATTCAAATTTCGATTTGAATTTCGGAGAGGCGCAAACTATTCCCACCCCTAGGTGGAAGCATTCTCCAAATGGGAGATGGTCTACTCCGTTACTAGGGAAGGTCGTGTGTTCCAAATGTGGAAGATTGAGGCAGTGGATACTAATGGAAGCTCACAGCACCAGGTACTCCATCCACCGAGGTGCTACCAAGATATACTATGATCTACGGAAAATCTACTGATGGAACAACATGAAGAAGGACATTGTAGAATTTATGGCTAAGTGTCCAAATTGCCAGCAAGTCAAGGTTGAACATCAGAGACCTGAGGGTATAACTCAAGATCTTAGTATTCCTACTTGGAAGTGGGAAGAAGTAAATATGTACTTTATCACAGGCCTACCTCGTACTCGCTGACAACATGACTCTATTGGGGTGGTTGTAGATCGGATGACTAAGTTGGCACATTTTCTACCAGTTAAGACCATAGCCTATTGACTGCACAGAGCCGCCAGAAATCATATGCTGATGTGCGGNGCTGACAACATGACTCTATTGGGGTGGTTGTAGATCGGATGACTAAGTTGGCACATTTTCTACCAGTTAAGACCATAGACATAGCAAAGGATTATGCTATATTGTACATCTGGGAGTTCGTTAGACTACACAGGGTTCCTATGTCCATCATCTAAGATAGGGGTACACAGTTCACTTCACACTTCTGGAAGTCTTTTCAGAAAGGACTTGGTAGTTAGGTCAAGCTCACCACAGCTTTCCACCCATAGACCGATAGACAAGCTGAGTGGATGATTTAGATGTTAGAGTATATGTTGAGGGCTTGTGTGATCGACTTCAAGGCCAGTTGGGATGATCAGCTACCTCTCATTGAATTTGCATACAACAACAACTACCACTCTAGTTTTTAGATGGCCCCGTTTGATGCATTATATGGTAGGAGGTGCAGATGAACTATAGAGTGGTTTGAAGTTGGTGAAACTACCTTGATAGGACCTGATTCAGTACATGATCCGATGCAGAAGGTTCTACTTATTAGAAAACAACTGAAAATAGCTAAAAGACAACAGAAATTGTATGCAGATGTAAGGAGAAGGAGTTGGAGTTTGTTGTGGATGATTGGGAACACCTGAAAATTTCACTTATGAAAGGTGTGATGAGATTCGGGAAAAAAGAAAAGCTCAATCCCAGTTATATTGGTCCCTATAGAATCCTGAGACGCATTGGCAATGTGGCTTATGAGCTAGAGTTGTCTGCGGAATTAGCATCGGTGCACCCGATCTTCCATGTGCCTCTGTTGAAGAAATGCATCAGTGATCCGACTTCAATTATACTTTTGGAAAGTGTGGGAGTAAAGGATAGTCTCTCTTACGAGGAGGTTCCTATTTCAGATTCTAGATTGTTAGGTTCGTAAGCTGAGAAACAAGGAAGTCGCTTCAGTAAAAGGTCTTATGGAGGAACCACCTAGTTAAGGGAGCTACATAGGAAGCAGCAACGGACATGATGGCTAAATACCCTCACTTATTCTCTTCCAGCTCAGTTTCAGCTTTAGGTACAAGTTTTCTCCTTAGCACTCTATCAAGTTTCTTGTTAAGATCATGTCTATCAGTTCCTTTCATGTCATAGCATGTTCCGCTCAGTCATGTATTTCAGTCCAGAGCTAGTCACTCTGTTAGTTTCAGTCTATAGTTCTCAGTTCTGGTATTGCAACTCCTTTCCCTACACCTTTTCATCCTAGTTAGCCTCCATTCAAGGATGAATGTTCCCAATGGGGAGATGTTGTAACACCTCGAATCTAGAATGAAATATTTTAGCAATAGAATAAAAGTTTTAGATCTGGTGCCGATGTAACAAAAGGTGTGATGGCCCATCACACCACTAACGATAGGGATGCTGGAGTTGACAGCCATCAGTTGGACGATGGACTGTCACTTGTACCATTGCAGATCAATCCTTTTAGCTTGAGGGAGACGGAGCTGGCGAAGGACCACAAAATGAGTGAAGGCCTGTTATGGAAACCGTCACCTAGACTAAGATTTCCAGGTCGTCTGTTTCAGTGTGACGGCAAGGGCGATAGTCCATCAGTTAAGTGACGGCCCATCAGTTAGACCATTGGGGCGAAATTTCAGGCAATTCTATCTATTCCCAACGGTGGAGACAACGGACCGTCATGCTTGCCATAGTCCATCACTTTTCCCGTCAGACATGTCGTGACCCAGGAATTTCAGATTATAGAACTTTTACCTAGGGGTATTCTCATATATTATAACTCTTCTAAGTCCTAAACTATGGTATTTTGGGATATCTTAGAGGGAAATTAAAAGGGATCAGTCGACAGACTCCTCTCATTCTCTCCTAACTTTATCAAGAATACTGTAGAACTCAAAGCGTCTCCGTGAAGCCAAGAGCTAGGGCATTCAAATCCCTAAGAATTTTCAAGATTTTTCTCAAGGTTTTTCTTCTCTATGTATATGGGACTTCAACAAAGGTTTCCTCTCACCTTTGTGTCCTAAATTCTTCAGTAACCCTAGCCTGAAAGTCTAGAAATCATGACCTAGAATTTTATTTAGTCGTTGAAATTCCCTATCTCCCTAATGTTTTTAAAATTCCATGTGTAGTATCATGTTATGACTAAGATATTATTTTTCAACTAGTAATTGCCTTCAGATTTTTAATTTTTTTAGGACTCTTGGGTTGATTCTTTTATGATTTAGTAGCTGGTCTGAAATGCTATGTTTTTCCATGAGATATTGTTTAAGTATGATTTTTAGCATATATATGTTCAACTTGAAGTTAACATTTTAGATTATGAATATACTTAGCCTTCCCCATGAATGTCAGTTGATCAATTTGACTTTTATTAATCTTTTGAGAAACTCAGTAAACTCAATAATACTAGTTTATCAGCTTAATAGTCGTTCTTTAAACGGTTATGACACTTTTTGATAAGGAATCTCTGACAAGTCTTAAAACATAGTTTCTTTCAAGTCCTTAGACTTTCAGGACACTTTCAGATAAGTAGTTCTAACTTAGTCTTAGGACATCAGTTTTGAGCTATCAGCACATTTAGACACATTTAGGAATTTTCAGTGGGAATAGTACTTAGCACCGAGCAGGCCGGGGTTCAGTGCACCCAAGTTCTTAGAACTACATTGCCACTGTAGGTTATTAGCTTGAATGGCTCCAAATAATGATCACTCAATTCAGCTACTATACCCTGGAAAGGTATGGTCGGGCTTCTCCGATGGGGGGTATACATCGGACTCCACGTTAGCTTACATAGTTACATATCGGTTATAGTCTATCCCAAAGTACAGCTCAGTCCAGTACATTCATAGTCTCCAATTCAGTCAATTCAGTTCGGTTATGGTTGTTTTGGTTCAGTTCAGTTCCTTCAGATTTTAGCCTATTTTTACAGTATTTCAGTCCAGCTTACTATTACTCAATTTATGTATGTTTTAGTTTCTTCTCACATACTCAGTATATTCAAAGTAATGACGCATACTTTTTATGCTATATCATTTTATAATATAGACTCAGGTACCCAGCCTCAGCACCGCGGTTAGATCCTCTCAGCGATATCCCAACAGCTTTCGTGGTTAGACCTCATCTGTCGAGGGTCGAAGTTCCATGTAAAAATTTTATATTATTGTTTCAGTTTAGACATTAGAGTTAGTTGGGGTTTGTCCCAACAACTCATCAGTTCATGTTAGAAGGCTTTCAGACAATATTTACATATTCATCTAGATTTTCATATTATTTCATATTTTGTCATTTATTCAGTAGAAGTATTTCTTTTATCATCTTCCGCTCTTTTATGATTATTTTCAGCAAATAAGTTTTAGTAGAATATTCTCTACCAGAGTTTTCTTGGGGTCATTTGTCACCTTAAGTACCGTGTCGCCTCCAGGGTGTGAACTCGAGTCGTGACAATCTGAGAATCCCTATACATGTTGTCTGCGTACATTCTTGTCATAGCTATCAGAAGAATAATTAGTATTCACGGGTTAATACAATCCTCTTTAACTCATAGAATGTTTATATAATTCACAGTTTTACATTCATTTCCTCTCCTCGAGTAACGACTTAACATAAGCTAAGTACTATAGAAAGAGTGTCTTATGACATAAGGATTATCAAAAAGGTCAAAATGTTCATACTCAACGAGTTGTGCCTATGTCTATAATAACTAAGCTAGCTTTCATAAAAGCTAATAAGCTTAAGTCTTTACAAACCGTTCTATCCAAGAGTCTTAATGTACATACGACCCTCATATTATGATATATAATTGAATCCTTCAGTCATGTTTAAGTTATACCTCTCTATGTCCATCTCTTTTTCAAGTTATTATTGGAACCCTTTAAGTTCGTGAAAAAATTCATTACTCGTAATAGTACCTCTAATGCCTATATAAGCATATGCAATCTAGTAATGATCATTGAGGCAAAAAGTTCAAGTCAAGCATTCTACATATGAATCCTAAAGTATGTACATCCTCTATAGAATAGAGCCTCCTCTAGTATGGTTGTTTTTGTGTTGAACTAAAGCTCTCCTTCGAATGAGTCACGTTTCCATGAAAAATCAGTATTTAAATGCTTCAGAAGATTACCCTAGGAGGGTTATTATGGAGTCACCAGGTTTTTGAGGTTGTGTATATGTATATCCTTTCATGAGAATGCATAGTTATGTTATGACACTTTTGGGTTTCGAAAGGGAGGCTTACGAGTACATATGATAAATTACACCACCGATCGATATTATCGATGGACAGAGGTGCCTCCCATCCAATGTGCATGTTGGGGGGGACATGAAATGAGCATAGAATTCATGTGCGTATATTTTACTTGTTATATAGCATTTATGTACAACACGGATTGCATTGGCCCAGTTGGTGATTCCGGTTAGGTTAAAGTTTTCAAAGGTAGGTTGTTTCTATTCCTACATATGGTTTACTTATATTGAGTATTACTCATGTCGTATTGAGTTATTATCAGACTAATTTTTCCCAGATTTCCAAGTTGTTTCTTCTCTTTATATGCTCTCATCCCTTGAATCGGTTATTACTATGATTATTGTCTTACATTTACAGTTTTAGCCTTATATACTAATATATATCATTTATACTAATGTCCCTTTTGGGGACCTGTGTTCATGCTGCAGATACAGGTAAAGTCTTGGATCCTCACTTACAATAGAAGCTCATAAGTTCAACAATTATTTTGGTATGCTCCTTTTTTTTTATGAAGCAAATATCTAAAGGTTTGATTTTTTTCTATCTTTAGTATGTTGTACATCTATTGGTAGGTCAGAGCCCTATTCTGACCATCAGTACTATATATTCTTTAGAGGTTTTGTGGACTTAGATGTGCAGCATAGTTAGTTTGCAACCTCATCAACCTTCCACAGTTGTTTCAGTCATTTGTAGCCTTATTGGCATTTACGTTTCTACTCCTATTGTCTTTGTGATTACGTTGGTCCATATGTATTAGTTAATTGTGACAGGTACCCTGTTGACTAGAATGTTATAGTTACAGATGTTATATACCTCACTTTCAGGTCCATCAGGTATCAGGATCCAGTCACGCCCTCCCTCAATTTGGGGCGTGATACTATCTCTGCTACCCCTACATACTCCAAGTTTCCATTTGAATCCTTAACACATGAAGCATATGATCTCCTACCATGGTTTTCCTTGGATGCTCCATCTATATTATATCTAACCCATCTTGTTGGAGGTAGCTATCATAGAATTTTAATCAATTACTCTAGGGCTATAGTTCTCCAACGTCCGCAAAATTCCTGGCCATTTATTCAGAATATATTGTATTGATGGACTTCTTACTCTAAGAAGTCTAATGATGGTACATATCACCTGACAAAAGATCTATTACTATCATTTCTTCTTTTTCATAATTCTCATATAATGATGTTGGGGATAACTTGATAATATGATTTCAAGTCTGTTTAATAGGATTATTCCACCACATCATTATTATCTCCCGCAGATGTAGTCTTATGATGTCAAAATCCGCAAAAGAAGATAAATAGGACCAAGTGCTGTTAGCAATTGGTGATTACAGGAACATGTGTGATACTATTTCTTGTTTAGGATTGGCGCAACACTAACACTTTGAGGATAAAGTGTAAAACCCATCTTCTAATCCTATCATCTATTGGAATCTTAGACGTATAAAATCTCCACATGAAGAAAGAGATTTTGAAAGGCAAACCCTTTATCCACATATTCTTGTAGACATTATTGACTTGATCTCTATCTTTGATATTACCCAAAAAATATTTCAAAGTGAACTCCCCTTTTCTTCCAATATCCATCAAAGTTTGTCTAGTTCTTATATGCAGCTTAGAGGTTGCATTTTCTCCACTATCTCCTATGACAGTATAAATCTGAGCGTCTACTCATTCTATCTTCCATTAGAGACTACATTTTCCACTTACCGTACACTCACATCATACCGTAAATCCTCTGTTCTTACTAAGTATAATGATTCCAACCTTGTCTAGTTATCATATCAGAATTGTGTTTATCCCATTTATGGTTACCACCAGATCTGATGCTCTATAAGGTCTCTAACTTGTAGCACTTTCTTCCACATTGATGAATTTGTCCCAGTCTTGCATAATATGAAGTTTTAATTAAATTTTTTGTAGTATTTATTACTCATATAGGCATTCCGATCTATGGGTTCAATCCTATATTTCCACCATAACTTGCAAAACAGTTCCATACATATATCTTGCATTGATCTAAAATCAAGTTGACCTTCTGATTCTAGTAGACATAGGTAGCTCCATCCAGGTAATTGTCTAATCTTCCTCCTATGCGGCTACTCCAAAATACTTGTGCAAATAGCTTATGAACTCAATTCATTACATTCTTAGGAGGACTTAGGGCAGACAAACAGTGTATTTGTATGATCTGAAGCATATGTTTTATTAGAACAACTCTTTTGTTATATGACAGTAATTTGTCTTTCCAGGTTGCTAATTTTATATATCAGTTATTCATGATACGCCTTCTATTTTCTCTTGTAGAAAATTGGACATTTTAGGTATGTGAATGGGAACTTTGTTCTTCCTATTTCAATCACAATCTTTGCATAATTACCATATCCATGAGTACTTTGTCAAGTAAATAGATAGCTCTCTCTTTCTTGTTAACCTTCTATCCTAATATTAACTTACATTTATTCAAATAGTTCATGACCAGGTGCATTGATACCACATTTGTCTTATAAAAATAATTATTTCATTTTCATATGCAAGATGGTTTACCTTAAGACTTCCTCTAGGCATACCAAAGTTCTTGAAGTTTCTGTTCTAATGTAGATTAATTAGTGATCTTGATAAAACCTCAGCTGCAAGTATGAACTAGGTTGGTGATAAGGGATCTCCTTGTTTCATACCCTTGATTGAAGTAAAGAAACCTTTTGGTTAACCATTCAGCAATACAGAATATCACTTACTGAACACTAATATATAGACCATGTTTATCAGCCTTTCATCAAAATCCATCTTCCTCAGTGTTATAGTAAAAAGTTTCCATGAAAGTCTATCATAGGATTTCATAATATCTAACTTTATTATCAAGTTAGAAGGCTTACCTCTCTTTCTGATTTATGTAATGATCTTTTGTACCATCAACACATTCTCAATAATACTCTAGCATTGCATAAAGCCTGCTTGTTTTGGTGATACTATATCTAGTAGGCATTCTTTTAGTGTTTCATGAATTATCCTAGAGAATATTTTATAGACAAAATCGCTGAGAGATATTGGCCTCATGTCTGAGAAGCTATTCACCTCAATTTTCTTGGATAACAATACTAAACTTGCATGAGTTACAAATTTAGGTAGTTCTTCTCCATAGAAAAAGGTTAAAACCATGTTACATATGTCCTCCCAGATAATGTCCCATGTAACCTGATAGAAAGTCCCTGTTAATCCATCTAGTCCTCCTAAACTGTCTTTGTAAGCCTAAATACTGTCTATTTCACTTCGTTTTTGTCTAAATACCTTATCATATTTTCATTTTGCTTTGGTGCATTTAGAGATAATTAGGATCTTCTTCTTTGGTAAATTATTTTTGAAAGAAAATGACTGCCACCTCTACTATTTCTTCTCTATTTTCTAACCGATCAGCATTCTATATTCTGCTTATTTTCAGTTTGACTCTTCTCTCTTTTACTTGAGTGTGAAATATTTTTTAATTTCTTTCACCATCCCTAAACCACTCCATCCCAGCCTTTTATTTCCAGAACTGCTCTTCTAAATATAGTTTTCTATTCAAGTCTTCTTATATATAGTGTAATCTTTCTCTATTAGTGGAGGTGGGATTAAACTCAAACTTCATATCATGCACTTATATGACCTCTTTAAGAGTGGAAATTTCCTAAAAAATATTCCCAAAAGTTTTTTTGCTCCATAGCACCAATGCCTTCTATACTTTTTTTATCTTATGGTGGAATAAGATAAAACGCTAGCTTCAAAATCTACCTTATTGTTCTACCTTATCTCTTCTAAAAGAATTTCTTCTTTATTCTAGAAATTTAGGAAATTGAATAATTTTCTTAAAATTTTTGTACTAATATCATACTTGAGTGACAAGGGAGAATAGTTAGATCAAATTTTAATAAGGTGCTCAATATCCATTATAGGAAATATATCTTGCATATTTTCATGACATAATACCTTATCTATCCTCTTAAAGATATATTATTTATTCGACCTGCCATTCTACCAACTATATTTGCCTCCTTTGGATTCTAGCTCCACTAGGTTAAAAGTATTAATATAATGAAGAAAATCCTCTACCTCTAACATAGTCAGCGGCAGACCTTCTAGTTTCTCCTCTTCATAAACTATCACATTAAAATATTTTCAAGGATTATTAAATTAGATCTAGGTTGTATAAATTCTCAAAGTTCCCGTCTTTCATTTTGATCATATTTACCTATACTAATGTCACCATTAATTCGTTACCCAAATCTTTTCTATATAACTTCAGAGTTAACTGCTAGTCTAAGTCTATTATAATAGTAAAATCTAAAGTGGCATCTAGGAATACCCAAATCTTACTAGAAACATTAAATACTATTATCTGTATCCCCAATTTTCTCCTATACTTCTCTATTGTGTGTCTTTCCTGAAAAAGCTCCATCAACTTATAAAATAGAATTGATGAATTCTCTATAGTATAATATTTCTTTAAAAACAAGTTGTGTGTTAACAGATCTAATATTCCATATCAAGGTATTCATAAAGGTTGTTTGATTTTGGACACTATGCCCCTTCTCTGCATTCCTCCTATTGCAGTATTTTCTTTTGTGACCTTTCTTGTTATGTTTTCCATTTACTGAATCAAGTTATTCTATCTATTTAGGTGATAAATCATTTGCTTTTCTAATACTACTGGTGTTCTAGTTTAAATGTTCTATGTCCATGTCCTTAGTTCTCTACTTTTTTTGTTTGTCTTTTTTCACTTTCTTGTGCGGCTAGTGGTAGCACCTGCTCTACTATTGTTAGAGCTTTAGAGTTTTTAGATTCATCTTGATTAGTCTTATTTTTATCTGGAATCTTTGTGCTATCTATCATGCTTTTTTCCCCTTCTCCTTTTAGTGTTTTTGAACTTTCACTATGTTTCTTGTATGTCACTAGTAGTCTGCCCTTCTTCTTGGTTTTTTTGTGTTATGTTTTCCTGGTTCCTCCTCTTTTGCTTCTTTCTTGATATAATCAAATGTTCATAATACCCCAAAACTTTTCTAGACTAAATTCAGACCTTACATGAAAAATCAGGGAAAACCAGAAAATTTTTATCACATAACGACCCAGATAACGGATCATTATTGCCTATAACGGACCGTTGTATGAGTCGTTGTCAGCTCTGCAGAATTCTATTCCGGGACCAACGACGCATAGGACGACCCGTTGGAAAGAGTAACCAGTTGTCATGTAGTTCATTGCATCCCAAGTCCAGAAACCTGTCAGACCTTCCCCTGAACCAATAAGTGGGACTAACGACTCGTGGTTCATACCAACGAGTTATTGTTGCCACTCGTTGCCTAAACCAGCAACCCTTCAGGTCAAGATAGTCTTGACCACGAGTAGACACGACCCATTGGTTCTACCAACGAGTCATCGTTTCGTGCTCTGGCAGAAGGATCAAGTTTTCCTGTTAGTTACCACGAGAGGAACAAATGACCTGTTGGTCCATCCAATGAGTCGTGGTTCCCTTCCGTGGTCCATCTCCAATGAGCATGAAAATCAGGCCCAAGACCAATGACTAGTCCCAACGGGTCATGGTCACACCCAACGAACCATTGTGTGACTCATTGGATCCTATTGGGCAGATTTTAAAATTTTCTTTCAGGGTTATTTTTGTAAATTTTCACCTTTTTAATTCCTAAACTATGTCGTTTGGGGTTATTTTCAGAGAGATTTAGGGAGTTAGTCGACAATTTTCTCTCATTCCTCTCATTCTCTCTCAGTCATAACATAGAAAACTCAATTAGGAAGCATAAAGTAGGATCAAGGGTTTTAATTTTCTTCTCAAATTTCTCAAGGGTTTTTCTCCGGGATTTCTACACTGGGTATGTGGAAATTCAACAAGGGAATTGTCCTTCCCTTGTGCCCCAAAATCCTTATGAAGTTTCTTATCAGTTCTAGCCCTGAGGTTTTGAGTTTGGGTAAATTTTAGCTAGATTCTGATTAATTCATGTGGATTGTTGTTTATATGAATTCTTGTTATGTTTCCTCTACATAGTAATCATGTTGCTATCTAATTCATGTGAAATGGTATAGCCCTAACTCTATAAATGAAATAAATTGGGTCTTGCATGGTTGATTAGATATGTCATGACCCAAACATAGGCCCAGACCGAGACACGGGACTAAAAACTCCGAGAGGCTCCAAGTCGACCCATGACATGAACATAACATCTAAGCTCAACATTTTAAATGTGGAAAACTAACATACGACATAGCAGAAGTCTGAAATTCTCATAACATCAAATAACTGAATACATAACACAAGTCTGAAGCTGAATACATATTATGTCTGATAAGCCTCTACTACTAAAGAGTTGATGGAACAAGACCCCAACTAACTCACTTAAGTCTGAGACTGAAAATAATGAAATACAACTGAAAATAAGGGCCCTAGAAAGACGATGATTCACCAACATTGGCTGGAAAGTGCTAACACCGAGGATCTAGCTAACGGTGGGACTTAGCCTAAATATCCGAGCCTGTATCATAAAACGATACAGCATAGAGTATGCGGTCCAAACGTGAAATGTACCGAGTATGCAAGGTAAGTAAAATCGCTAAGTAAGTAAAAATAGAAATCATGCATATCATAAAACATTTCATCATTAGAGTCTGAGAGTAGGGCTTGCATGTTATTATTTGAAAACATGACTTAACCATAACTGAATATCATAATTGAATCGAATGACCCAAAGCTGACAACTGAAAATCATAAGTAAAACTGAACATTGGGTCAAATCTGCTAAGAACATAATAAAATGACTGATAAACATGCATAACTGAAATCATGAGGAACAAAGGGAGACTCGTTATATAACCGAAATTACCACGATAGAGCTTACGTGATCTCTACTATTACACTTAAGTGGGCAGAGCCGTCCAAAGCCTTGTTAGGGCTATGGACGCTACCATGATATGGACATCAAGTTGAAGGCCCATTTGGGGCAGGGAAAGCTCACAAGGGAGGTCCCAAATAATCTGAACATACCTACATTGGCACGTAGTTTTGAGGCATAGGGTTGAATGACCCTTAGCCTACTAGGTGCTAGACACTACTCCCAAAAACATGCAGATGCTCTCTATTATTTTTCAACGAAGCTGAACAATCGTCTAGTGATGAAGCTGAGTCGTAACATACATGCATAATATGAAATCATAACATGAGGAGCCTTGGGATAAAACCATACCACAAGCTAAAAATAGTGAGAGTCTAGACTCTAAAACCATATGGTTAGCTAATAACAAGAAGTCTAGATAAATCATGAAGCATACTTGGTCATATGGCCTTGCCCAATATGCTTGACATAGACTTGATCATTCGAAATAATGAACATGGACATGGGTAATTCGTAATCATACTTTCGTCATATACATCTCATCATATTTGAATAAACATATCATAATCTCAACGTTCATGAACTTCCATGTTACACCCCGTAAATTCTCAACATGTGGATGGCCTATGCGCATGTTGGTTAAGAGTTTTAGAATGCCATACATGTTAGGAAAAGGCCCGGGGAAAGACCGGATAAGCGACACGTCGAACCATCGCGGGAGGAGCCGGGGCAGAACCCCTCCGCGATGGCTCCGTGTCACGGAGGG